>JAVTVY010017606.1:0-59492 GCA_036873755.1 Hanleya hanleyi
GTGTGCGTCCTGCGTTGACGCATCAGGTCATTCACTAAATCCGTCATGTGGGTCCTGGGGACCACCTGATTCTGTACCAGGAGTTCGCCTTTATCATTCCAAGTCATGTTAGGATTCTGTTTCATCCGTTGTAATACCAGGCCAGCTTGTTTCTTGAACGAGGCAGGTACACTCTTCAGCACTTCGTCTTCCACCCACTGTGGAGCTGTGGAAGGTACTCCACCCGGCTGTTGGAACGGTGCTGAGGTCGGCGGTCTGTCACGTGATGGTGGTGGTGGTGGAGCAGAGAGGGTTTTGTATTGGTCCATGAACGTCATGTACCGCTGAAGCGTTTCATTGTACCGTTGTACTTTCTCACTATCGCTTAACCCCGGTCTCTGTAAGATCTGTTGCATCTCTCCATCGAGGGTGTTTATCGTCTTCACCGTAGAAGGGACAGGATAGGGCGATTGGAGGTTTTGAAGGAGCCGAGGTTCGACGAGGACCATTTTTTTCGTGTGGTTCATTGTCGGCCGAAGAGTCCACCCAATACTGGACCCAACACGGAAGCGGCCAACGGCGCTAAGATGGCCTCGAGAAATCCACCTTGCTGTAACACCTTTTTCTTTTGTGTTTGAGACACTCGCTTCTGGACTAAGGTTCTTAGACCTGTCTTATGCTTGGTCAACTTGGTCTTCTGAGCCGGAGTCAGTGGTGCGTTGCCTTTTAAGATATTGAGTCCAATCTCGCACAGACAGCACACGAGAGCAGGGTCTGCACCGCGTACAATGGTTCGCACCAACTCGGGTGGGGCCGTCTTCAATACACGGAGCGTAGGAGCGTGCTTCCGTACTCGCGCAGACATCATGTACAACTAATGCTAGAACCCACAACTCTGCTCTTTTTATCTACTTCAGAGAACACAACCCTGCTGTGGTATTCATTCTTTTTTATTATCCCCATCATCAAAACACACACACACCCCAGCTGGGGGAGCCACTGTAGGTGTGTTTACATTATTTTTGCATGTACACGTGGTGAGTCTCTCCGGGAAAGATGCCGGTCCGTAGTCGAAGGTGGTCGGGGGTGGTTTGCTTCAGGTCGAAGAGCATATACCCGTGCTGAGGGGTTGTGGCATCTTTAAAGGCTTCCAATGCAAACGGTGTGCGGCCGGGATACATCTGTCTCGCCAGGTGCAGCAGTTGAGTGGTATCTCTCGGGTTTTTGAAGACCACCATGTAGTGGGCATTTAAGCTGATGTTCCGATGTTCTTTGTTTTTACTGAACAGATTCTGCACAATGTAGATGATGCTGAGCCGTCGATGATGGCTGCCTTTGGTAAAGAGTTGGGTGACCCGCGCATCCGTCTCCGCCATGAGATCATCCAGAACCACCAAGGTGTCGGGTTCCAAATCGGCCAGGTTAGGTAGGCCTTCCACGAACGTGATGTGGGGCATTGCTGCATACGCTTCCTGCCATTCTCCGTAACACCACACGACTCTGGCAATGGGTGGAGTGATCATGCTGTCGGCGTGTTGAAGGAGCTTCCTGACGAAGTGCGTTTTGCCGGAGCCCGTCGGTCCTGCGATGACGCAGGTGAAGGGATGCTGCCACCGAGGGTCCATGGTTGGAGGTGTATCCGTTGTCGTGGTAACCCGCTCTTGTAAATTTGGTACGAGTGAACTGGAGTGGTGGTGGGCACAACGTCGGTTGTCGTTGTCTGTTCACGTTCAGGGATGATGATGGCGGTGATGGGTACAACGTGGGTCGTCGTCGTTGTCGGTTCACTGTGAGGGATGAAATCCGGTGGGTCTTCAGACGTAGTGGATGTACTTGGTGTAAGTGTGGAGCTTACACTCGTTGTGGCTTGTACACGGGGTGTGGAGGTGGTGGTGACTGGGCTGGATACGACTGGTGCTCTCTGTAGACCGGTTTCACTGGTGGCTGGTGTTCTCAGTTGGTTAAGTAACGTGCTGACATAGGCTACGTCGTAAAACACACCTCCGTACAAGACACTCAGCAGGGTTAGCACTAGTACACCAAAGCCTACTTGCACTTTGCGCGTTTTGGAAGACGCTGTGTTCAGAGACGGTTGCACCGTGTTCATGGTTGGACGTGGAATGAAGGAGGACGGTAGTGGTGTCTGGTTTTATAGTCGTTTCACCGACCACCGGTTGGCAGCGACCCAAGAATTGAAGGAACTGGGCCAACCTTGCCATTTCACGAAATGAAACAGTTTGCCACGTCGACGTTCCGTTTTCAAAATCTGCTCCACCGTGTAGTAGTCTTGCTGTATTTTTACAACAGGCTGTAATTCCGTGTCGTAAAACGTCCCCAGCAACGTTTCCCCTTGGAGATCTTCCAGTTCATAGACTCGCCGCTGTCCGGGTAGGCGCCGTTTAATCAGGAAGTGCTCATCGCTCCAGTTGGGCAAGTAACTTTTCTCGAACTTGCCCTTGACTTTAATGATCCGTACAGGGTCCCTGACCTTGTACACCGCCTTCGGCGTTCGCTGCGATGGCCTGGGGTACAAGACACGCCGGACTTGGGCTTCATTGCGTTGGGTCACGGTAATGGGGCTCTCTCTATACTCCGATGATAGGCTCGATTGTAACCCCTCACCAGTTTCGGGAGAACAGCGATGTACCGCCTTGTATTCTTATAGGTGAAATATTTATACATACGACCTTTAAATGTCCTGTTGAACCTTTCCACCACGGACGCCTTGGTCTCGTTGTACGTATGGAAGAAAAACACCTTCTGGGCTTTCAGAAAGGCTTGGAACGGTCTGTTGAGGAATTCCGTGCCTTCGTCGGTTTGCAAATATAAAGGTTTGCGCCCGGTCTTGAAGATGTCTTTGAACGCCGCTATGAGATTTGCCCCCGTTTTCGTCCGATGGGTACCACCCACGCATACTTGGATAGGATATCGATGCACGTCAAGATATACCGATTCTCATCGTTGTGTTTGGCAAAGGCGCTCATATCGACCAAATCCGCTTGCCACTGGGCATCTATTCCTCCCACGATGACCCGGTTCAGTAGAAAATAGCGACGGACAGATCGATGTAAGGTATAGGTGTCTTGTTTTCTTAACCAATCTCGGACTTGAGCACGTTGTATCCCCTGGGGTTTGGCCGCTCGATAGAGAGCCGACAATGCACTATAGGCCGCCGGACTGTCGGGACTGTAGTATAAGTTATCCAACACCTTCTCCCAGCGCTTCATGGTGACACAATGATGATGGACCCGGAGAGTATGGTTTATTTATAACAAGTTTCTACCACCGCTGTGTTGGTTGACTCAGTTCAGCCGGGTAATCAATGGCCTCGTCGTCGTCGGGTTCATGTAGTTGTTGTTCATGGGGTTCAGCCAGCGCGTCCTCAATATCACGAGCCCACCCCAACTCGTCTGATGATCGTTCGTCCGGTGTAAACAGCTGGTCCACAATAGGCACCACTTTCTCCAAGGCTGTCCACAGATCGGGGTCTAGGGCGAAGCCTCGCGTAGGGTCTTGGTAGCGGCCCAGACGTGCGAAGAAAGGCCCACGCTATACGTAGATGGCATTGTCTATGTGGATGAGGTGTCGGTCGAGCTCGCCGCTCAACACCCGTTTAAATTTGGTCCAGCCGTCACGCTGTAGCGTCACCGTATTCGATACGGTCTCAGCGGGCGCCCAGCAAATAGCTCCACAGTCTTCCACCAGGGTGACTTTATCTTCATACACGTGTAACCCCACCTGGGGTGTAAGGGGCAGGATGGCTCGTAGGACGGATGACATGCTTGCTCCAATGTCGAACGGTGAATGACACACACTCTGTCTGACCCTGGTATTTATAGTGTCAATACCACAGCGCCAGGGTCAATAGGGCACAGACTAGTATGAGGCCAACCAGCCGGTGCTGGTTCCGGCGTGAGCGCTCGTGGTCCATAGCCCGAGCATCAAGGATGGCTGTCATAGTCCAGTAGTGGTGAGTGATGCCACGCCTCTCCATCGAGTGCACTCTGTGGAGGACCGCTTCTGTGAACTCGTTCAGGATCTGGCGTCGTCCCTCGTTGTCGTCGCCATCTGCAAACATGGACCGGACCAATGCTCGGTAACCCGTGAATGAATTCACCACGGTGGCATACTGTAAAATGCGAGTCGCATGGGGCTGGGTCTCCGCCATGGCTCTGCAACCGTAGAAATGAAGGTGTAGGATCCAGAGGGACGTGTTTTATAGACCAGGTCACACATGCACGCCTAGCTCTACGGGTGTAGTCCGTGATACGTACTATTCTGATGGATTAGTGCAAGGCAACAACAACAAACAGGTCAGCGGGCCGGGGGAAACCCCCCAGCCAGGGTGTACATTCCGTGGGACTACTTTCTGCCCGCGGAGGCAGACCACATCATCACCAGACCGCATCACCGCGGAGGAATACATGGAACTATTTTTGACCTGCAAAGGCTATCTATTGTCCCGGAACTATAGCCTAGACAGGTCAGTACATGCTTTGATCACGTGATCGCCAGATGACCTTGAGACCCCTTAAATTTTACCCGGGGGAACAAATAAGTAGGTCAATACGACTCAATTTGCTCTTTCTCTACTACTCTGCATAAAGCCACATTCCATAACATTTTAGAAGTTAAATTACGGCCAGAGTAAGTTTTACCATAGAAGGGAAATTATGGCCAAAGTAAGTATGCTTTAGAAGTGAAATTATAGCCAGAATAATTTTGTCCACAGGCCATCAAAACAAGAGTTTTGGGGGGTGTGGGCGGTGGTATTAGGGTGAAGTGTCGAAATATGGGGTCTCTATACATGACCCCATGATTTATATGAAAATCAGGAAAAAATGTCTCAGCTGGGTTAAAAGATGTGGCCCGGATATTTATTCCTGTCGGACAATCTTTCCTTTTACACGGGTACGATGGGGGTTAGATGGATTGTATAACTCCTGCATCATGTCTGTTTCTAGTTGCAAAACCTTTTAATCGTTTCATTGCTCAGAAAGACCTTCGGACGATGGAGAAAGAAATGTATAGAGCTAAAAAATCGCGTGATCAACTCCTGAACAAAACCAAGAAGGAGGTGGATAGAAGACGGGAACCGGCGGAAAGATACGAAAAACGGGTAAGCTATCAGTATCAAGTAATATGAACCCAAAATCTTGGATCTTAACGATCAGCGGGTTCTATTTTAACCAATGATGTAATTGTATGTAATCAATGAAAATGGAGTTTTATAAAAACAGCAATGCATCATGGGATATCTTCCAGTTTTAAAGCATTTCAAAACGTCAAAACGAAATCCGGGATTTCCATTGGCCTGTTGAGAAAATTGGAAGATAATCCAGCCAATCGTGGAGTTCCTGTAAAGCTTCAGTATCTTTACCATGTCGATATTATGACAGTAGGCCTACATATTTGTGCTTCTTATATTACAGCACGGTACTAGAATGGCCTTCCTCAACCAGTACACCTATCATTTTAATATATGTTTTGAATTTTGTTTTGGCCCAACGAATATGTAATTAGGAATATAATGTTGATGACAAGCTGACACTGTACATTTTTAAGAATCGAAGCTTCCATATTGCGGACCTCTCTCACTAAAATTTTCCTTTCATATGTCTGGATTTTATTTTATTTCTTTTCCGAAAGGGTCGGTCAACACTCGGAACGGATGCAACGTCTGGTAAGTTCCCAAATATTGTTAACATGAGATCTAAGCCTTACATTCATAAAACAGCCTTGTCGATTGAGGCTATTCCTAATCACTGATAATCACATAAACCACCGTGAACTGTGAAGTTATGAACTTATTAGCGTCTTAATCAAGCATTCTCCTCACACCAGAGAGTCAGTGAACAACTGGTGTACGTGCTACGGTCTTTGGCCTCTGATATAAGGAGTATAAAATCCAGATGTGTATAAAATTTATCCAAAATCCAAAATCATCGGAAAGAGGCCAGCGTTCATTTGCAAGAATTCGTTTCGTGAAAGGAACTGAGACAAGAAAAGCATCATGATGTATGGGTTTACTGTGCATTCGCAGGGGCAACCGACTTGATATGATATTTTTGTTAGATTATACTTTCCACGAAGAAACTGTATGTTGATAAAGGAAATTTATCATTGAACAGAGGCCAAGTCGAAGGAAAAACTGGATCGCATCCAGAGACAGGAAAGGATTCTGAATTATGAAGACGCCTTTGAAAGGATCAAGGAATCTGTGAAAGTCTCTGATATTGCGGTAAGTGATTGTGATGCCATTAAACCATTTGAACATGTGTAACTGTTAATTATTCCTGAAAGCTTCAGTTTTAGTCATACAAATGAACAAGCACATACATGTAGCTTATTAATAACATGTTTAGTTACTCCAACAACGCTGAGTATGGGCGCGCACATACGGCCGAATTCTGTTTTGAAAAGAATCTGGCGCGGTTTAGCGAGGATCTGACTTTCAGGGTGGGACGGTTCGTGAAATATTACACGTGGAAATTTATTTTTCAGTTAGCATAAAATACATTATAGCGTTGTATGCTCAGAGTAGCTGTGAGGCAATTAGTCTTTGAGATCATCCTGATGCCTATAATATACCAGGGCAATCATCATATCACATCTTCTCTGTAACATAGAAATATCGTTCAAAATCTACTTTGATCCACCTGTCCAAAAGACGATTATTTTGTGTTCGAGTCACAGGGCTATTTTGGACGTTTTTTCAGAGGTTATTCGCGTGTAATTTCCAAGACAATGGAACTTTTGGGATGACTTTAAAATGGTTCTTGCTTCTTTGTGTCCGTGGATGTCTTTGAATTGTCCGCAAGCGATAACTTCCAAACGCTTTGTTGGATTCTTCCGAAATTCGGCATACGCATTCCTTGCGACAAGACCCCAGTTGGTATTGCATTTCAGCAACATCTACCTGAAGGTGGCGTCACTGGGTCAAAATGGGTCTTGCTTCTTCATTGCTCGTGAATGTCCGTGGACGTCCGTTTAAATTTTTAGCAAGCAATAACGTCCAAACGCTTCGTCGGATATCTCCCGAAATTCGGCATACGCATTTCTTGCGACAAGACACCGGCTGCTGTTGCATTTCAGCAACATCTGCCTGAATGTTTCGCCACTGGGGCTCGCTTCTTCATATCCGTTCCTGTCCATGAATGTCGGTTCAAATTCTTTGCAAGCGATAACTTCCAAACGCTTTGTTGGATTCTCCCGAAATTCGGCACACGCATTCCGGTTGCTACTGCATTTCAGCAACATCTGCCTCAAGGTGGCGCCACTGAGTTTCGCTTCTTCGTGTTCGTTTCAGTTCATGGATGTCAGGATAACTTCCAAATGCTTAGTCGGATTCCCCTGAAATTTGGCACATTCCTTGTAACCAGACATGGGTTGGGTCTTGTTTCAATCTTCTGTGCATGTCCGTGGATGTCCGTGGTTGTCCATTCAAAATTTTCACAAGCGATAACTTCCAAATGCTTTGTTAAATTTCCTCGATATTTGGCATATACATTCCTTGTGACAAGATGTTGATTGGTATTGCGTTTCAGAAAGATCTGCCTCTATAGGTGGCGCCACTAGAGTTCTTTTCGTTCTTTTGTGCTGCAAGCGATAACTTTGAAACGCTTTGAAATGTCGCTTGGAATTGAGTTGCGCATACAGGTGACGCTATCCGGTGACAACTTCTATAACTTAAGAACTACTCATCAAATTCTTTCCAAATTAGACATGCATACATTGTACCTTGCCATGAGGTATTGCTTGGAATTGCGTTTCATCCAATTCTGCTTACAGGTGACGCCACGTGGTGGCAAAATCTGAAATTTGTTTTCGTCCAATAACTTGAGAACTGCCTGCTCATCAGATTCTTTTTCAAAATTTAGCATGCATGTACCATGCCAGAAGATGTTCCATGAGATTGCCTTTCGTTCACTTTCACTTACAGGTGGCGCCACCTGGTGGCAAAATCCCAAATTTGTGTCCGGGTAATACCATGATATAAGATGTCGCTGGAGATTGCGTTTCGCCCACTTGCGCCTACAGGTGTCGCCAAATGTGTTAAAGTCAAAATTTGTTTTCGGCAATTAACTTGAGAACTGCTCATCGAAATCTCCTCTTGTGAACTGCTCATCGGAATCTCCTCAAATTTAGAGTACATGTACCATGCCAGGAGATGTTGCGTTTGATTGCATTTCGCTCACTTGTACTTACAAGTGGCACCACCTGGTGGCAAAACACCAAATTTGTTTCTGGGTAATAACATGAGAATTGCTTATCAGATTCTTCTTGAATTTGGTATGAATATAACATGACATAAGACACTTGGGATTGCGTTCCACCCACTTCCGCCTACAGGCACGTGGCACCACCTCGTGTAAAAATCTAAATTTGATTTCGCTCATCAGATTCTTCTTCAATTGGTATGCAGATTCCAGGCAATGAGATGTCCCTTGAGATTTTTCGCCTGCTTCTGTCTAGAGGTGACAACTTCTCGTCGGATTCTTCTCAAATTTGGTATTCGTATGCCATAAGATGTCGCTTGGGATTGTGTTTCGCACACTCGTGCCTACAGGTGGCGACACCTGGTGGCAACATCTAAATTTGGTTTCCGGGCAATAACTCGAAGACCCCGCTTCAAATTCTTCCCAAAGCTCGTATGCTGATACCATACCATGCGATGGTGATTGAGATTGCGTTTCGCCCACTTGCACCTACAGGTGGCGAAACTTGGTTTCCGGGCAATAGGTTGAGGACGCCTTCAGATTCTCGTCAAATTTGGTTTGCAGATGATATGCCTTTAGATGTCGCTTGGGGTTCCATCTCGGTTACATAATTCCCATATTTCACTGCATGAAAACTACAGCAGCATACAACATTCGGTCAGCCGTTCTGAGTTGATCTTACAACTTGGGGAGGCAGAAAGACCCTTCCGCATCCATCGCCTATGAAGTAGATAAAACATATTGCTGCCATTTCTGTTAGGGACCTAGCATCCGCTGGCTGCCTGTTATATTTATCGGTGCTTCCATCTGCGCATTCAGAGCATTGAGAGTTCAACAAAGATTAGCGAGGGTGCTATAACGCCAGTACCAGTGAGGGTGCTATAACGCCAGTACCAGTGAGGACGCCAGTACCAGTGAGGGTGCTATAACGCCAGTACCAGTGAGGGTGCTATAACGCCAGTACCAGTGAGGGTGCTATAACGCCAGTACCAGTGAGGGTGCTATAGCGCCAGTATCAGTGAGGGTGCTATAACGCCAGTACCAGTGAGGGTGATATAACGCCAGTACCAGTGAGGGTGCTATTTTGGACACTTCCGAATCAAATGACTGTTTTTTTTTCATTTAAAGCTACAACTGATCAGATTTATCATGAACTAATTAGTCATATACTGTTTATTTCATTAGAATATGTTTATGAAGTTAAAATATCTTTTATTGCGAAAAGTCGGAGGATATTTCAGGTACCCTCATGGCGCCAAACCTAGCAGCAAGTGCCATAGTCAATCCATGGAGGGCAGGGGCACCGTTTTTGCAAATTACTTGTGTATTTCAATCACGGAGTACCAATTGGCAGAATGAGGAAAACTGAAAAGGATTATCTCTTTGATAAATGCGAACTATGATACACACATTTGGTGAATTCATGCGCTCAGAAAATTGAATTCTCCACCAAAATTTTAAGTGAAAAACAGTTGACTTTTCAAACATGTGTAAAATTGTTCATATCCATGAACGCTGCGCGTGTAATGACTGGTGACTGATTCTCGCTGATCCGCGCCAAAAGAGTTGCTAATTCTCTTGAATCTACAATGTTGGCACAACATCGATCTAGCTATATTTGTATTCTACAGTGAGTCTGTTGAAAACTATTTAGCATTTCGTATTCTACAGCAATTTGACGCTTTTCGTATTTTTTTGCAGGACGTCGTTTTTCGAGTGGCTAACCAGGACAACACACGAGAACAACTAAAGGCCCAGGAAAAGGACTTCCTGTTACAGCGCCGGAAGTTAGCCGCCGAATTGGAGAAACTCAAGGAGGCATTTAACATACTTCGGTACACCAGCGAGGGATATTCTAAAGAGTAAGGAAAAGTTCAAAATCACCTTGAAATATCCTATATATTTTGTTGCTAACGGATTCGTACGAGAACAGTGTAGCAACCATTGACTGGTCGGAAATTCTTTGTTGAATAAAACATGCATATACTGTATGTCGGATATGGCGGCTATATCATTTTAATGGGCCACTGAATTTTAATTTTAATTTAAGCCGTACGACGTCGGACATTACAGGTTAGTTTTTCCAGGTTTCTCGCATTTACCAGGTTACCCCATGTTAAGGCGTTTACTCCATCAGACGTCCACGATGCTCATCAGTTAACATCAGATGCGTTGTTTGAGCTGATCTGTCATCACAGCTCCCGAGCTAGCGTATCTAATTCCGCTTAAGCCGGAGCTAGGGGCCGTGTGGATACCTCATAGTCTCCACATGAACAGGTGCAATAAAATCGCGGCTGAGATATACTAAGGCTACGTCCGAGAATCCACCGTATTCTCGGGTCTGAATGTTAGGTGTCGACGAATACTTTCCTGTAGTCATCTGGTTGCTTTGTAGTCGACAAACGTCGTCAATTGATTTAACCAATTCGGAAGATATCCGAAGCACTAGAGTTCCCATGGTAATAGATTGATGTATGTGACCGAGAATTGCATGAAAAAATTTGAAAACAAATACTGAAAAATTATATCTGTACTCTAATAAGGCTAATCGACGACTGTTTTAAATAAAACAATATTGCATCCGACTTTTTCAAGTCATCACCAACTCGTGTCTCTTTCTCAGACGAAAGCGAACATCAACTTGATTCACTATTTGTTTCCACAGCGGAGAGCGCCAGGTGGAAGAAATGAAAGAATACACAGAGAAATTGGAGAAGAAAGAAGGAAACTTGAAGACGAAACTGCAGGAAGAACAAGATCTTGTTATCACCATCCAGTCAGCTGTTGCCACCTTATACCAGAAACTATGGAACGTAAAACTGAAACCGGTCAGTTTCCATAACTCTTTTAGAACCCAGTTATATATTCAGAATAATGTGAACCGGCTGGCTTTCTCTACTCGTTCAGAATCTTGTTTTACATTCAGAATAATCTAAGCCATTTAACTTTCTGAACTCTTCCGGAAACCATAGTTTTATGCTCAGAATAATATAAATGGGCTGTATAGCTTTATCGTCTTCTTTAGAATCTAGCTTTACATTAAAGGTTCTACCAAAACATGCAGAGATGTGTAAACAAGTTCATTTATTTTCTTCGAAAAATTACATAAATGTGGATTTTGATCAGCTGTTGAAGCCGTAACCTCTGACCCGTGACGTCAGAGTCTGATTACGATCACGTCGTATGCATCGATGCCGGGCGTCATATTGTGACGTACTTCGCACGAGAAAGGCGAAAAGCTATAGCTTTGCGACGTGGTTGGCGTAATCAGTCTCTGACGTCACGGATTAAAAGATGACGGCCTTTTCCGTTTACAAACGGGTGTGATATTTGAGATTTTGGGTTTGTTCATCTCAGTCACGGATCCTTTCCAAGCGCAGTAAATAGTTGTAAAATTTCAAATGTACTCCCTTTCAACAATTTAGCATGAAAGAGTATGCGTCGTGAGGATCATTTGGGACCTTCAAGAATAATGTAACTGGCTGTATCTTTATCAATTCTTTTAGAATCTAGTTTTCCTTTCAGAACAACTTAACTGGCTATAACTTTACCAAGAGAAAAATTGCTGAGTATACGAAAACGGATAGAAATATATCAAATAAAAGTGTTATTTACCAAACTTATAATGATATTTCGTTCCAGACGTATTGAATAATTATCACATTTGCTAATTATTCCTGTTGTTTTCCATAAAACAACAACACCATACACATACCCGGTGATAGTGTACTCGTTCGGTCTTGCTGCCCCTCTTCTTCTTGTGCGCTGCGCACGATCGCGGTCTGGTAAACAGGTTATTCTGATGTCGATCTCTCTATTCACGTTTGTTTATGACAACATTCTCAACCAGTGAATGCTTTGCTATATATTATTTCACAGCCCTACCATAACTTCAGCCGTGGCGATCCAGTGGAAGATTTGAAAAATTGCGAGAGAAAGCTCCATGTCCTTATGAAAGAGATCGGGAAAGATGACAACGATACCATAGAACAACGCCTCAAAGCAATGAAGGTACTGTACGTATATATCATCGCGTTTTGATGGTGGAAAGCTCCCAGCCAAAGGCCGCCACCTTTTATTCTGGTCCGACAAGACTGGTTTGTGAATAAACGCTTTAAGTATCTCGCTTTAATCACCTACCAACCAGAGCGCTTGTATAGAAAGCGCGCGGTATCGCGTAATGTTTCGGCATTAGCCAATTGCGGCTTCTGTTCTAAATAACAAGCGTCAGATCCGACATTCAGTATTCAGCCATCGCCCACATAAGAATTTCCGCGCCAGTAATCAAAAGACATATTTCGTATGACTGCATCAGTTCCAAATGTGTATGAAAGAAAATTAATGTAAACGCTTCGTAGCCTGTATTGGATTGGAGCGATATGGAAGAGATGGGAAAAATTGACGACGTCTGGTGACTAAAAAGCAACCATCTGACACTACAGGAAAGCATCCCTCGGCATCTAACATTCAGACCCGAGAATACGGTGGATTCTCGGACGTAGCCGTAGTATCTCAGCCGCGATTTTTTTGCAGATGTTCATGTGGAGACTATGATCGATACAGTCTGCCCAGAAATCTTATCAACAACACACTGCATGTCCTGTGATTTCTAACATCAACAATAGATGATTGCGTACTTATCAGACAAATTATGATTCCTATAGTTAGAAACAATGATTAATAACTAACAAAGTAATATGTGTGTGAGACTCGAGATATTATCTTGCAAACCATCTCACTAATATCGTCAGTTGTTTTCATGAATATATTTTGAGTTAATAGTAATGGTGACGTCGGGTTGTATGCGCTATTCATCAGATGTCTGTTACTGCAGACAGTTGTTGAAATGACTTCCTGTCAGTACGCCGATAACTTTTTCCACCTTCACCCTTGTTATGTTGTTTTTTAATAGTGCAATCATATTGTTTGTTTATAGCTTACATGTGCTATATAGCTAGCTACCTTTATGACGACTTTATTAGATGTGTAAAAAATCTGGTTCGGTTTTAGTTCCAGGAATTTATGGAGAGTCGGCTCCCGTCTGACAACATGAAGATTAAAATTGAAGCCGAAGAGAGTGACAATGGTATGTACAGAAAACGCATTTCCTACTCTAAACTCAACCCGAACACGGCGATGTTTGCGCGAAGATTGATGTTTACGTTTATATGATAATAGCCATCACGAAACTATCCACGATGGATAGGATTCACGTGACCAAGTCACCTGACTTTCTGACAGCAATATGTACACCAGCACTCTGCATGTATGGCTGTTGTTGTTGTACATCGTTTCATGCATAGATACGACCGACAAGCTCGTTTAACGTTGAGATAAGCAAAATGTGGAATAAGAACAAGTTTTTGGAGCGCCAAAACGAAGGGAAAGACTGTTTGTCAGTCAAACGGAATAGGAATCCCCACGACTCGGCAGTTTGCCGACAAATATCGAACCACAGGAATTGAATGGTATAGCAACGGCTGACGCCAGGTGTTAGCCAATAAGATCGCTGCTCTTAACGTTCAGTCTCTGGTCCACTTGCACCATTATCCGTCGGAGATAGTTTCGCGATGGCTATTATCATATAAACGTAACATCTCGACCTTCGCGCAAACATCGCCGTTGACTTTAAACCATGTCGTAGTTTTCAAGCGGAAGTCACAGCTCCAACCCTCAAACTGTGATTCTGACATATTCGTGCTCGTACAAATTAAACATCACGGAAAATGCATGTATGTGCCGATAATAACAAATGTGACAACTTGTACGTCTGAGAAATCTCTTAAAATTTCTCCGAACACATATGAAAATTCTATATCAACAATTGTAACAATTTATTAAACGATCCATATATAGTCATCTGTGTGATGAACGACGCAACACCGAATTTAATAATTAATTACTTAATTAATTTATATTTCTAGATGATTACCTGTTCGACCATGACCAAGACAACGAGAAGGTGCTGTCACGTGACGATATCAAACGAATCGGAACGGAAATTCTCGAATCGAAACTGAAACCTCGGAAAAAGAAAGGAAAGAAAGGGAGGGCTGCTTAGGAACAATCTCTCATTAGCTCTGGTTAGAACAAAGCATATATTGGTTGTTGGGACCATCAGTCGATTGATGTAGTTCCTTTGGACCAAAGTTTCCGAGAATACAAACCATTTCATCTTCACTATTTCACTAAGACTTCGGATTGGGCAACCTCAGTATTTGATCTGGCCAATGTAGGGGGATGTAGAGCATATATAATTGAATAAATCATGAACGTTTTGAAATTGGAAAATGAGTTTTGTTCCAGGCAACTTGCATCCATCACCTGGAGGTTTTATCATAAATGATGACATTGGATAAATCCCCTGTTGCCAATACCAACCTATGTGTATGAGACGCCGTTTGTGACAATATTGTTAACGACAAATATATAGAGGTAAAACCAAAATATATAGTGTACATGTAAACCGGATATGCCCAAAGGAAGCTGCGCAAACGATGTTACGCGAGTAATACTGGTTAATCAAAAACTGCAACTGAGTTCTGATGCGAAACTATGACAGCGGTGAAAGCCACTCGCATGTCACAGATGTGGCGAATCAAACAATATGATCACGTACCTGAACATATTTCAATTGACTGCCATAATGATTTAGTAAAGGCCTATTCCAATTTTCAGCAATTACTGTTATCATTTACAATCGTACTTCAGAGTTATCACATCAATTAGATATATATATATATATATATATATATATATATACAGATATAAATACATCTACTTATAAATCATCATAAGGTATCCTAGCCTGCAGTCAATATCACGGCCTGTCCCTTTGATGTTCAATGTACGATCCCGCCGGCCAAGTCGCTGGTTGCTATTTGCCGTATAAAAGCATCAACAGAAGTTGAAATAAAACATGCGCAGCAGTTCTACGTAAAAATACCGATGTATTAATTATGCGCAACACAAATATTAGGCAATTTGAAATCACACTGAATATGAGCATATTTTATTGATTAGAATATGACCATTCATAACTTAGCTATAGGACTTTGAAATTATATTGTCGTTTTGTATATTTGATCGTTTTTCGATAATTTCCGCCTTTCCAAACAAGACAAAAATTTGCAGGGAACTTGGTATAAGTACAGCGAATGTGGAAACTAATGGCTCATGAGGAACCGGTTGCACTATGCTTGTATCATCAAACATACCGTTCTCAAATTATGAAAGAACCATGGCGCCTACTGTGGGAACCACCAGTGTGAATTGTACTGTTGCGTTCACCGTTCCTCGTTTTCATTAACGAGATCATTTATTATAGCATGATACGCTTACTTGATCTCAAACTTTTTACATTTTAAGTTAGTATAACGTAATTAGAATAAAATGAACTGTTGGTATTCGTCAGCGTATATAATAGGGATAATACCGATGCTCGTCAAGAACCCCATTGGGCTATAAGTGATCTTCAATACACACGTATTGAAGATCAGTTAGCGATTAGCATGCAGGGGTAAAACGGCTTCGACTGGTTCCTTAGTTAGCGGCTTCGAGGCAGCGCAAAAGTGGAAAAAGGCCAATCTAGTGTTTACAATATTGTATTTTATTCAAATTGAGGCTTCCGGTCCCTAAACTGTTGAAGACTGATAGGCTATGTACTTTTTTATTTGATCTTGAACTCAAGCACATAATGTGTCATTTTTTAAATGCAGAAATTCCGTTAATTTGACAGTGAAAAAGGTGTATTTTGAGTTTGTGGCAAAATTGCCTATGTATTTTGTATTTTGAATGCGGTTTTTGAGATTTTTCAATCGTCGATTGTGTTCGCCAGTGCAACCGGTTCCTCATGAGCCATTAGTTTCCACATTCGCTGTAATTATACCAAGATCCCTGCAAATTTTTGTCTTGTTTGGAAATGCGGAAATTATCGAAAAACGATAAAATATACAAAACGACAATATAATTCCTATATAAGTCCTAAAACTAAGTTATGAACGGTCATATTCTGATCAATGAAATATGCTCATATTTAGTATGATTTCAAATTGCCTAATATTTGTGTTGCGCATAATTAATACATCGTTATTTTTACGTAGAACTACTGCGCATGTTTTATTTCAACTTCTGTTGATGTTTTTATGCAGCAAATATCAACCAGCGACTTGGCCGGCGGAATCATACATTGAACATCAAAGGGACAGGCCGTGATATTGGCGGCAGGCTAGGATATCTTATGGTGATTTATAAGTAGATGCATTTATATCTGTATTCATATCTAATTGATGAGATAACTGTGAAGTACGATTGTAAATGATAACAGTAATTGTTGAAAATTGAAATAGACCTTTACTACATCATTATGGCAGTGAACTGAAATATGCTCAGGTACGTGATCATATTGTTTGATTCGCCACATGTATGACATGCGAGTGGCTTTCACCGCGGTCATAGTTTCGCATCAGAACCCAGTGGCAGTTTTTGATTAACCAGTATTACTCGCGCAACATCGTTTGCGCAGCTTCCATTGGGTATATCCGGTTTACATGTACACTATATATTTTGTGCGTGTACTTTATATTTACGTCAACTTTATACATTTATTTTTATTTTCAAAATATATTTATATATATTTAAAAACAAATTTTTTATATATAAGCCCTATTTATATCGTTTTATATATATATTTACAAAATATTTTTGTAAATATATATATATTTTAAACTAAACTATATTTGCTAAAATCACTTTATATTTTGGTTTTAACTATATATTTGTGTTTGACAATATTGTCACAAACGGCGACTTCATATTTTGGTTTTACCTATATATATTTGTGTCTGACAATATTGTCACAAACGGCGACTTTATATTTTGGTTTTACCTCTATATATTTGCTTGACAATATTGTCACAAACGGCGCCTCATATATGTGAAAGGTGTAGACTGCAGGAAATGGATGCAACACCCTAAGTGTACCGATGATAACTTGATAGACACTGGTTCACGTTGTATTTTTTGCATTTAGTGCAAAGAAAGTCAATATGTACACGAGAATGTAATCTAGCATTGGCGCTATGAACAAACCGCGAAATAACGCCAGACGAATCAGCTTCCGACCAGACGGTCGTAAAAGGCGATTATTCTGATGCTGATCAAACTTGAAGGAGGTTGACTAAATCTTCTGTTGCCAATACCAAACTACGTGAAAGGTGTATACTGCAGGAAATGGATGAAACACCCTAAGTGTACCGATGATAAGTTGATAGACACTGGTTCACGTTGTATTTTTTTTGCATTTAGTGCAAAGAAAGTCAATTGTATACGAGAATGTAATCTAGCATTGGCGCTATGAACACAGGCCCGCAAATCAAGAGTTTTGGGGGGTGTGGGCGGTGGTATTAGGGTGAAGTGTCGAAATATGGGGTCTCTATATATAACCCCATGCTTTATATAAATACACATCGAAGCACAGGCCCGCAAAACAAGAGTTTTGCGGGGTGTGGGCGGTGGTATTAGGGTGAAGTGTCGAAATATTGGGTCTCTATATATAACCCCATGCTTTATATAGATGTGTATTTATATAAAGCATGGGGTTATATATAGAGACCCCATATTTCGACACTTCACCCTAATACCACCGCCCACACCCCCAAAACTCTTGTTTTGCGGGCCTGTGCTATGAACAAACCGCGAAATAACGTGAGACGAATCAGCTTCCGACCAGACAGCCGTGCAAGGCGATTATTTTTATGCTGATCGCGGCTCGTCCTGTTTTGACGACAGTCGTCCACCGCAGTTCGTTTGACGTTGACGCATGGAGTACGGTACGGGCGCATTTGGGCCCTCTAAACCATTCGGTTGATAGCTTGGGCCTCCATATCGGATATTCGCCGTATACTCTTCGATAAACGTAATGCTTTTGATACCACATTCAAAAACTCTGCTCCCTGACCTTGAATATATGCAAATTTGAAATGCATACACAACAGTTTTGTTATTTAACGAATATTTCGAACAAATATGGCATCAATGACTTATCAAGCGCTAGCAGAAAAGGTAAACCAATCTAAGATGTCCGCTTTCATTACGTCACAGTTTCAAATGGAGTCATGGCCTGAGGTCATTGCCGATTGCCTGGAGCATAGGCGAGGCATTCGCTTGGAGGCATTGTCTAGTGGAATTGCATACGGCATCAGGCACGGTGTTTCACAATGTAGGAATATAATTATATTATGACTTATCAATAGTTGAAAGT
The DNA here is from genome assembly GCA_036873755.1 of Hanleya hanleyi. Taxonomy (NCBI): domain Eukaryota; kingdom Metazoa; phylum Mollusca; class Polyplacophora; order Lepidopleurida; family Hanleyidae; genus Hanleya; species Hanleya hanleyi. Next base: position 18,460 of record JAVTVY010017606.1, read on the forward strand.
ATTCCCCATATGCTGTAGGCATAAGATCTCAAGCAAAGTACAGAACCATACATTTACGGGCAAAGCTTTCTCTAAGAATTAAATCTGAAAAGTAGGACTGACATTGCCCCCCTCCCCCATGGAAAGCCCCCGGTCATGCCCCTAGGTAATGCCTTATTCCCCAAGACAATGCCGCCAAGCAAGTCCCTCGAGTATGCTTCAGGCAATCGGCAATGGCCTCAGGCCATGACTCCATTTGAAAATGATGTCACTGTGACGTAATCAAAGCGGCCATCTTAGATTGTTTTAAATTTTCTGCCAGAGCTTGACACAAGGGTATAGTGTGGTGAGTTTTAGTGGCCTAGTTTAAGGGTAAGAAAAATAATATGGCATCGGGCGAAATGCCTCCAACAGGTCTGACAGGTCCCAAAAATCCCAGACCAGGTGGGGTTAAAGCAGACTTTCAACTATCTGACCATCCGTGAAAAAAGATTAAGCAGATAGACCACTCTGTATTGTAGCTACTGATACGTCGCGCATTGGTGATTTCTGTAGTACATTATTCTCTGATTAGCACAATTCTCAACAGAGAGTCATGCCTTCGTGATAGTGAGCTATCAGAAGCCAGTCTTGCAGCATGTGAATGTGATTAGCAAATCACTGTTACTCTCAATGAGTTTTGAGAGCGGTGTTGGTGTCGGGCATACATGAGGGAGGCCACTGCTGCTTAATGAGACATACATAATGAGAGTATCTGTTTCTTATGAGGTATTACCTGGTATGAGAGTGGAGGGGATTCTTTGTTATATATGTTTGCAAGCCTGCATGCATGATGCCTCGTAATCACCATATTTAGATTTTGCCATCAGGTGGCCCCACCGATAGGCATAAGTGGGCGAAACGCAATCTCAAGCATCATCCCCTCTCATGGTATATGCATACCAAATTTGAGAAGAATCCGATGAGCAGTTCTCAAGTTATTGCCCAAAAACAAATGTCAGATTTTGCCACCAGGTAGCACCGTCTTGGCATAAGTGGGCGAAATGCAATTCCAAGCAACAGCTTCTGTTATGGGATATGAATACCAACTTTGAGAAGAATCCGATGAAGGGTCCTCAAGTTATTGCCCGGAAAACAAATTTAGATTTTACCACCAGATAGCACCACCTCTAGGCATAAGTGAGTGAAACGCAATCTCAAGCAACATCTCCTGTCATGGAATAACCATATCAAATTTTGAACCCGATTACCAGTTCTCAAGTTGTTGCCCAAAGACAAATGTCAGATTTTGTCACCAGGTGGTGCCACCTGTAGGCAGAAGCTAGCGAAAAAGTCCCAAGCGACATCTGATGACATGGCATCTGCATACCAAACTGGGAAGAATCTGATGAACGGTTCTCAAGTTCTTGCCCGAAACCAAATTAAGAAGTTACCACCAGGTAGTGCCATCTGTATGTGTATTTGGCGAAACCCACACGGTATCGGATAATGTAGGACATTAGTATCTCGTCTCGCACTGCTGGGAATCCATTTGGTATCTATGTTGGATGCTCAGTATCGCGCCGAAAGTTCGAACAGCGCATGTCAGATGTATGACTTCCGTTACCATGGAGATCAGCTCGAGAAGAAAAACCAGTAGAAACACCTCAAATGAGAAGAGATCCTTCGCGGATTGAATCGAGGGAATATCAATTTCATTTGGATATATATTTTATCTCCTGATAAGGGAGGAACACAACGAGGACTAAGTGAGCGGAACACATCCTATAGCATGTGATGTGCCTCACGTGTGGCGGATCACGGTTTACAACTGAGAGCTGTAAAATCCTTACACTATCAATGCGCGAGGTATTATAACTTCGACGGAATAGGCCGAGCAGTCGCGAATGACTCAATCCCAAGCGACATCTTAAGACATGGTAAATGCATACCAAATTTGAGAAGAATCTGATAAGCGATTCTCAAATTATTACACGGAAAAGCAGGGTATTTCCGACGAATCCAACAAAGCGTTTCAAAGTTATTGTTTGCAGAAACGATACCCAGTGACGCCACCTTCAGGCAGATATTGCTGAAACCCAATACCAATCGACTTGTTATCGCAAGGGATGCGTATGCAGAATTTTGAAAGAATTCGACCAAGTGTTTGGAAGTCATCGCTTGCGAAGAATTTGAACGGAAATTTACAGAAGATGGAATGAAACCAAGTGGCACCACCTTCAGACAGAATTTGCTTAAAGGCAATACCAAACCGGCATCTTGTTGCAAGGAATGCGTTTTCCAAATTTCGTTTGGACGTCAACGGACATTAACGGACACGAAGACGCGTTGCAGCGGGGAACAAATACCGTTATGCATGTATTTTTATATGTACGAATTCAGCGCACAGAACGAGCTTTCTCTGTCGACTTTTGATATGAATGAAAACTAAGATGATTGAATCAGTCCAGATAATGTATGCAATTCTCTAATCACTCGGACCAAGCTGTAGCACGAAAAGAGAAGAATTCGCAATATTTGCTGAATATTACACCTTGAGATATAGACCATTTCGAAGCGTTCTTTCTACAAACAAATATTCACAGATATATTGCAATCATAAGTCGAAAAATGCATAAAATTATTGAAAGATTTTGGACGAATATTTTGCGATTCGAATCAGCAATCAAAACAACAACTCTTCTCGCGACTCTATCCATTCGGCCAGTTAAGCTAGTACAAATAACGTTGCTCCAATTATCGTATTTGAAATTGAGCACCAAATGTTTAAAACAATATTCCATAAAGTTTCATTTTTTTTATATAAATATAAACGATAACCAAGTCGTGGTTTGCGGAATAACTAAGGATTTAATACAGGATTATTTTTTGTGAATATCTTTGTGGTTATATTTTATCATACAAACCTTCACTTTGGAGAGTTCTTGTTGAAAAACCATGGCACCCATGCTCCCAATATTTCAAAGATAGTTCAAGAAAATCTTAGTTTATGCTATTCGAGACGCGCATTTTATATTTAAAGATTCATTTTCCATCTACAATCGTAAGTAGTATAGAATGAGCAGAAGCAGTCGTAATGTGGTACCCCTTATCCAATTACGACAGGGAGGCTGTTAGAGGTATCAAATTACGCACGTAATGTGATATGGGGTACTGGGCAATGATTGCGCTAATGATATGAGGAAATAAGAAACTCGTATTCGAATTACAAGAGGAAATACCAGAGAGGGTGGAAATATGTCTGCACTAAGAGATATACATGAATATTAAAACGGACTGACGTCACGCAGACGTGTCCGGACATGCAATTATGAAGGAGACTGTGGTGGCACGTGGCCTGTCCTAATTCCCACGGCATTGGGTTTTTTTCAAGGGCTATAGTTCAGTATTAGCCGTATTCTCAAAATGCGTGAATTCTTTGCTACAAAGCACAATGTAGAAGAGTGTAGAAGTATATACAATTTTGTCTAACTGGCGCAAGGGGGAAATAAGCAAGATTTTGTAAACATTTGGCCAGTAAACGTTTAAATCTATCGCTATTCACAGCAGCTATGAAGTTGAGACGGCGAGTATATTTCTCTAGTTATGGCAGTGACTCACCCAATAAGGTCACACATCTGCTCTTTTATAAGCGGTGCTATTTCTACTATATACATGTGGCTTGCGGCTTCGAAAGAAGGTTAATAAGTATGACGTATGGTTTGGTACATGTAATGCGCTGTCTGACATGAGTCATGCAGCTGCTGTGAGAATGTGGGACGGACTAGCATTTTTCACTATCTAGGCTGCACATGTACACGCGTTTTCGGTAGCACGTTACGGGACAAATACACCTACACTCACATTTCCTCTTTGGCTGCGATCGTTTAACGGGGCAGAATCTAGACAGACGTGTTTGTACCGATAAATCACGTATTTCTTCGGTCCGCCAGACTTTTCATTCGAATGAAACCCTTGTTTTCTTTCTTGGAACAGTAAATACACTCCACTACAAAACATTATCATTCGCAATAAAAAGAAAACACGTAACATCAACGGGAAATAATGCAATAGCGCACAAAGGCGTATGAACCCATGTACTTCCAAGATTTTCATGGTGACCGTATGAACAGTTACAATACTCTGAAAAATTTGAAATTCACATCGTAAAGGAGAGACGTGGTGTACAGATAAATAACACGGGGAGAGTGAAAGAAAACAGTAACAAAACAGGGTAAGTAAGTTTGCGTGTATAAGGCGTTACATTTATTATTATACTCGATTATGCTGCAACATGTCATATACAACAACGGTTGTTCGACCAGAAGGCTGGAGTACTACGAGGCTATATTGACGCTGTGAGACGGTCAAAATACGTAAAAGTTCATAGGTATACAGGTTAAAATAATGCTGGCTGTTGGTAATGGAGAACGGGCTCTTATAATTCTTGAAGATCATCCGAAAAGGGCTTCATGGTTTCCGGAAGTAATTTCTCGAACGTCTTCTTGCGCATGCTCACGGAAAATTCCCAGGCCTCCGAAATTGTGAAATCTAATTCTTTCTGCAGGTTTCGCGTGGTATTTTTGACTTTCTCGTGAAGATCGTCCTTGCGCAGTTCGTTCATGACCGACTGGTTTCAAATAAAGGTCCGTCAAAGTTTGCGCGATCTCTGAGCGCATGGACGTTCTGGCGTTGAACGTTATTCGGACTTACTCGGGTGGGTTGACATTCGTCTACGCTATTTTTATGCAGAGAAAGTAAATGTCTACGTAGATTGAACGGGCAGGACAATAACTTCAAACACAAGTGACATGCGTAAGCCATGGCTTTCGTCTCCTGCGACACATGTCATATAATGAAGGCTCACTGATGCATGTGGTGTTTATATACAAGAGCTCGGAGCTCGGGGATGGGACAGATGGGAGCTCGAAGCTCGGGAATGTTGGGAGTGGGGACCTCGGATATCGGGAGGAGCTCCGACATCGGGAGGAGCTCGGAGCTCTGGAGTTCATACACGAGTACACAACGCTATGATAGTCAATGACATTAGTTATTTATCCACGTAGTACAAATGCAAATGGCCCCTTTTTGAAACAATGTCAGAGATTTTCCAAGTTTATCGTTTCGTATCCTTCGGATGTATCGTCCTCTTACGAGTCAATGAACACAAAAATATATATATAGCCGTTTCTCTGGTAGTTGTTCACTCTCCATTATCGTGGAACGAACGTGACCCCGTCTCAGTGTCTATCATGTATTCACTTGCATATTGGACAACGTTCAAAGCTTTGTTGACGTCCTCTACACAGCTCTTCAAATTTGACCACATAGACAGGTCCAAAGACTGTCCGGCTTTTATGGGATAAGTTTTCTTGCGCTTATACAGGTTCGTCTTCCAACGGCGAACATGAATTTTACCCTGTCCTTGGTAGAAGCTGTAAATCAGGTACATATTCTGACAACATTAAAGGGTCGGCATTGACTACGCGTTTCGCGATCAGGTCGTTGATCGCAACGATATAATCTGTCAATTTCACCGAGCCCTCACGCGTACGTTAAACGTACGGTCTTGATACCGGCTAGAGGGTTGGAGTCAGTCACATCTTTACTCTCAGTAATATCCATGCAGGCGTGCGCGTTAGAGTTCCCCGCATCGACGAAGACGTTGTATCCCAAATGGAATCGAGTCACGGACATGTAGCCAACCTCTTCTTAAGTTCAGGCTGTAGCAGTTGGGCTAATGTAATGTTATTAGTCTTCTGTAGAGCTTTCACAACTGTTGCAAGTTCTATAAAGTTCCAATCCCCGTTGCAACGTCCAATAAAGCACCACCCCTGTTTTCTGCGGTGAAGATACGATTCACGTAGTTTAACTGTGACTTAGTTAATGTTCTGTTTTGCTTCAATAATTTAAATACTCTGTAGATTCTCTATACGGGCGTATTCTGGTATTTGATGCAACACAATAAACGGGCCGATACATGCATGCTCGGACACGTCTGCGTGAAGTCAGTCCGTTTTAATATTCATGTTCATGTCTTAGTACCGGCCCGAACCTGTCGCGACTCCCTTTCACTGGAGGAAAGATCAAAGGTTAATAGGTTAATATCTATTTCGACATCCCTCTTGTATTTCCTCTCGTAATTTCAATACGAGTTTCATAGTTCCTCATATCATTGGTGTAATCATTGCCCAATACCCCATATCACGTTACGCACGTAATTAGATACCTCTAGCAACCTCTAGTGTTGTAATTGGATAGGGGATATCACATTACGACTGCTTCTGTACATTCTATACTACTATCGTACCTCCTCTGGGGCGGTCTGTCCACCTTAACGTGCAAGATCCTTTTACAACCAAGTACTGGTTTTATAGCAGTGCAGAGGAGGTCAGATCTAGATATTCATACCTTTTGAGTTTATGGATCAACGGAAACTCACATCAGTACTGACAATAATCTACACATTTACATATATCTCTAGCCTTTTTCATCATACCAAATTAGTAAATGACGTATAGCTAATTGTTGTACCTTAATTGTGTTTACCTCGAAATGAAAGATTTATTAGTATCATTGTTGCTGGCGGGAAAAATCAACTGAGCGGAAAGCCTCACAAACAAATTAAAATACACGAACTCATCCTTGACTTAAATGTCATCACCATGCTTGGGCTGTATATATAGTTTTCCGATGCCATCATAGTTATGTTCAAAGTCACAACACGACTGGGGCGAAGTTCAGTCAAACATTCTTCATGTTCTGTGCCAGAAACAGCACTTCTCTCTGAAACAAGGAAGTATTTGCAGCAAGTACAACAGAAGACCAGCTACTTTAAATCATGGCATATTTACAGATATTGCTGTTATCAGTTCTCTATACCTCCGTGCTGTGTTCAGGTAAGGAAGATGTACACTTACTCGATGGGTGGCTTGCACAATAGAACCAGAAGATAAACAGAAAGTACTAGATCTGTCAGTTGATTGGTTAACTGGGCCAAAATTGATAAACAGGAAGTGGCAATCACAGATCCTGATTGGATAGTTTGTATTGTGCGAGTCCCCCAAGTTTCTAGAAGAAAACCCACAGGAACAATGCCATAGAAAGTGTAGAATTGAATCATCTTTTAATTTATTATTTTTTCCATTCGAATTGATATATACAGTTGGCGTGGTCCGTGTAACACTATGTCTTGACAATTCAGCTTTCCATTCTGTAAAATTGATAGTAGAAATATAGAAAGCTCTGCATCGCTCCCGTATTCCAGCTTTCCGTCTTGCAAAACTGAAAGAAATATGGAAAGCCCGAAAACGCTCCCGTATTCCAGATCTCCAAATTAATGTATTATATATAAGAATAAGAGAGCAATATACTTGTTAAAGTTAATCTGGTTTCTCCACAGAATGAGAAAGCCGAATGAAAGTATAATTTATGAAGACGGCTTTCGTCGTTGTGGTAATTGTCGTACTGGGCAGTCCGTAGACCAATGTGGTTCGCCAGTTCCAACTGACGCCAGGTGGCTACGTGTACCAAAAGGTAAACGGCGCATGCCCATGTCGTTTTTCTGGACGTCACAAAGGTAACGTCATAATGTAGCGACGTTATAATTGTTCGTTTTATGACGTCACGTCTTCTTTACCTGCTTGAGCACTAGCGCCACCTAGTGTGATTGGCGATCCCCATTGTCGTATCGGTCGGTCAGTAGACCAATTGCTAATTCTGCAGACTGTCAGAGTTGTAAGAGGAGCCGTGCTTGGCTAATGGCTTGCTTTATAATGAGAGACCTAATTGATCGACAATTGGCCTGAAACAATTGGCGTCAAAACTCAACCTTCAACATTTGCATTTGATGACATACGATTAAATGGGGATCGCCAGCCACTCTAGGCGGCGCTAGTGCTCCAACAGGTAAAGAAGATGTGGCGTCATAAAACGAACAATTATAATGTCGTTACATTATGACGTTGCGTTTGTGACGCCCTGAAAAACGACATGGGCATGCGCCAGTCACATCTTGGTACACGTAGCCACCTGGCGTCAGATCAAGCTGGCGAACCCCGTTGTTGGCACCAAAGTCACTGGCGCGATGTTGTCGGTTGGCGGTTCTTCTCGCCCAACCTCTGAACAGGGCTGTCTCCCATTATTCCAAATTATATACTCCTGCCTTCATTCATTTATTATGTAGCCCTGTACCAAAACATCATTTCGCAAAATCTAGATCTTACTATCCAAAAAGATCTTATCGACTTACTGAATACTAAGATATTTATTTTTTCAGATGTGAATGTACGCGAGCATTTGATTCCTAAAACAACATTGGTGATTGTTTTCAAACAAACGACCGTTAACTGTTGTTGCAAAGTGATGAACTGCAATACAATAATTCACCGATCGTTTATTTTCTTTTGTCTCCGAATCCCTCAAATGCGCTACAGTTGAATAATTCTGCTAAATTCGAGTTGTTGTGATACATAACAGTTCTGATAATCTCACACTTTTAATCTCCGTCGAAGGCTACATGGCTAATTGATGAAGACCACTGCGCGGAAAATATGAGGACGTTTTTCGCATAGGCAACAGGACTTAAGCCTAATTAGTGATCATCGTAATTAATTAACTAATTAATTATTTGGCGTTTGTAGAACCAAATCTCTCTAACACATGCCAGGAAAGTATTTATTTACAAGGTATGATTACCCTTGGCACGTGAGGAATCCAGATTGCGGGAAAACAATTCAGTGAAAAAACAATTGTGTTTCACTGAAGCAAATGATTTTGAAACCGTATATTTCATCATCAAAATATAAGATAATGAAGACCAACAATTTGAATTCTAATTATTTTAATCACGGTTCACCCTATTTAGTCTTTAAATTATGCCTACTGTACCATATGTCGCTATATCGTGTGTAGACTCAAGTAATCATAAAGGTTCTCCACAAATATATTAGCACTGATTACTCACTATTAGCACTGACCTAGATCACATTACGAGCATGAGTATCACGGAAAATGCATTCGGGGAGCAAGAGTTACAAATCTCGTTCCGCTCTCGTTGGACAGGTTATGAAGACCACAAATTTCAACACTCTGGTAGTCGCGTCCTTTCCTGTGAAGTCGGTGTTCGTTATTATTTTCATCTGTTCGCATACTGCATGGAATATATTTTCAGCGCAGATATATGTCGAGGTAGTATTTGCCTTTTTTCTGGTCTTGTGAACTTGACCGGATCTGTTCCAATGCAATGTATTCTGGGGACCCCTGCTACCCGAATAGACCTACATGTCGATCCAGGAATGCCTCTCTACTCTAAAGGCTTAATTTCCCGCAGACTTGAAGACTCTGAAACTTGGCATGTATTTTTTAGGACAAAGAAAGATTTCTGCTTTGAAAGGGGGAAAATATGATAATCATCAGTGTCAAACCATCCTCCATAATGCAGGTCTGTATACTCCGTACCAGGATTTGTCAGACGAACCATGACTCGGAATGATCACTATGTGACAACGTTCCTCAGATTAGCGCGGTGTACGGTGGAGAGACTATAGGTTAACTGGAATATAGGAGCAGAAATGACGTTGCTCCTACATTCCGACTAACCTAGCCTCTTCACCCATCTTAGCCTGGCATTTCACGTTTCTTAACACTACCATTAGCTTATCGCTATGCTTCTGCATCTATTTCACACGGCGCCACCTATCAGCCGAAAAAGACAAATATCTAGAGGGAGATAATCCTGTTCGAAGTTGTTCTCCGTGCTGGCCAATGAAACCGTCCGTCTCATATGCTCGTCGGTTGTATCTTCAAGATGGGGTCAAGCAACATGTTTTAGGAAATCGCTGAGAAGTTTCACATTGAAGCGTTAAATGACGTTCAGAAGAGGGCGATTGGCTGTTTTAAGAAGAGTAGGGATATCTTGTTATGTGTTAGAACAGGGCGAGGTAAATCATTCTGCTATCAAGCACTACCGCTCACGTTCGATGAGGCAATGATTGTTCTGTTAGGATGTGTGTCTGCATGGTACTCGACGTATGACTGGTCCGATGGCCTCCTACACGGGGCCAATCGCCCATTTTGAACACACCCTAATACACGCAATAAGCTCTGTTATCGCATGGCTACGAGCAGAAGTATCTACGTATGATCGTGCCATGCGTTCGGATGATGCTCTCCACGGTACAGCGCACTAATCAGGAGTACGTTGCCACACATTGATGATGATGCCAAATCTTTTTACGTCGGAGCATGGTCTATAATCTGAAAGACATGAATTAAAATCCCAGCCATGAGCGTAGTGCACATGTGCCAATGCCGCCGCCCACGGCTCGCCAGCCGACGAAATTCTATGGTTTCAGATAGGCAGGGTGAATCTGAAAAGCAATACTTAGGAAACATACATTCTCGTAAATATATTTACCCCTACAAATTTTCTATAATATATTACCTTTGTAATAATCTTAAGGAATATAAGTTAAGATTATCAGAAATTACATCAAAGTTCAATCGAAAAACAGTGGTGTGGCTTATTTCTTCGTCATATAAATGAATGGAGGATTTGGCATAACTGGCGTTCAGGGCTGAAAGAAATTATATTCTCGTTGGCTTGAATTACCGTTGAAGTTGAACAAATATTTACCCGCATCAGAAAGATTAGCATTCACCTGAATGTATGTATGGTATCATTAAACAATGAGAACACTAGTACGTTTAAACGCTTTCGAAATTGGATAAAATTGAGCCGTCACGGCACAGTTGCTTGGCCTGTGGGATACTGGATGGTAGATATCTACGTGTATTTTCAATATATTATGAAAATTAAGTATTTTTTTTTCAAATAGATTTTTTTGGTTCTACATTTTATCTTGACTCAAATAAAGTCATTCTCTTTGATGTCAAGCCAAGTTATTACAGTTTTAGTTTTCTACCATACCCTGACATCCATGACATCGAAAAAAACGACTATGTCATAGAGGTCAGGATATGGTAGAAAAATTAAAACTGTAGTAACTCGGCTTGACATCAAGAGGAATGACTTTATTTGAGTCAAGATGCAAGAGAAAACATGCAGGAAGATATATAACAAAATCTACTTGCATTTTCTTCTTCTTTTTTTTTAAATTAATTTTCTGAATTGATTGAAAATATACGTAGGCATCTACCATCAAATATCCCAGGCCAGGCAACTGTGCGCAAGATAGCATGTTTATTGCACATTTTTTACCGAACCCTAAACTCTCATTGAAATCCGAGTTATTTCTTGGATCCTCAGATATGGAAATCTGTAATTTTCTTATTATGAGTAGGCCTACTTTGAGCTCCAAACTCTGCATAGCAAGAGAGAATGTCATGCTCTATATCTTTGCACATTCATATCCCAAATCTCACGCCGGGAGGCGCTGATAGGGGCGCTGCTATGAGTCGCTGAATGACTGGTCCCCGCGAATAACGAACTGCGAACTGCGAACCGCGGTCTAACTTTATGAACGTCCTATACAGACATTTTGTCATACGGTACTCTGAATAACTCTAGTTGAAATAGGCTGAGAATGACGCCATCTCTGATTGTCCATGGAGATATGCAACCAGCCAGGCGTGGTGTGTTTTAATGAGAGCCTCAGGGAGTCTAATAATGTTTTATTGCTTAAGTCGAATCTGTCATGTTTCTCTTATTTTGTCTGTGAGCTGAAATGGTATAAAGCACGCTATCACATGCCACCGGTCAGGCGTCGCGTATAACTTGGCTGTATCGTCTGGGACGAGTTTCATCAGGTTAAGAGAAGATGATCCATGAGCAAAAAAAAAAAGAAAAAAAGTGGGGCTCACCATACTCGTTAAAAAGCAGCCAAATGCATGTATACCGCTTAAAAGCCATAAGACTGAATACATAGGAAAATTTGAATTTATTCTTGCTTGATGCTCAAGAAATCAAACTTCCCAAGGTCACATTTTCCCATTTTGCTATATTATGCTAAACACATATAGTTCTTGTTGAATTTTATCAAGCAGCCAGAGGATGCTAGGTCCCCCGCCGAAATGGCAGCAACTGCTACTTCACAGGCGTTGGAAGCGGAAGGATCTTTCTGCCTCCCCAAGTTTTAAGATCAACTCAGAACGGCTGAATGAATGTTGATTGCTGCTGTAATATAGTTTCCATGCAGTGAAACATGGGAATTATGTAACAGAGATGCAACCCCAAGCGACATCTCAAGGCATATAACGCAATCCCAAGCATCATCTCATGGCATGGTATCAGCATACGAACTTTGTGAAGAATCTGAAGTCTTCAAGTTATTGCCCGGAAACCAAATTTAGATTTTGCCACCAGGTTTCGCCACCTGTAGGCACAAGTGTGCGAAACACAATCCCAAGCGACATCTTATGGCATATGCATACTAAATTTGAGAAGAATCCGGCGAGCAGTTGTCACATTATTTCCCGGAAACAAATTTCGGATTTTTCCACCAGGTGTCGCCACCTGTAGGCAGAAGCAGGCGAAATACAATCCCAAGGGACATCTCATGGCATGATAACCGCATACCAAATTGGAGAAGATCCGATGAGCGAAATCAAATTTAGATTTTGACACGAGGTGGTGCCACCTGTGGGCGGAACGCAATCCCAAGCGACATCTTATGTCATGGTATATTCATACCAAATTTAAGAAGAATCTGATAAGCAGTTCTCAAGTTTTTACCCAGAAATAAATTTGGTATTTTGCCACCAGGTGGCGCCACCTGTAAGTACAAGTCAGGGAAAGGCAATCGAAAGCAACATCTCCTGGCGTGGTACATGCATGCTAAATTTGAGAAGATTCCGATGAGCAGTTCTCAAGTTAATTGCCGAAAACAAATTTTGATTTTAATACCAGGTGACACCACCTGTAGGCGCAAGTGGGCGAACGCAATCGCAAGTGACATCTTATTTCATGGTATTACCCGGAAATAAATTTGGGATTTTGCCACCAGGTGGCACCACCTGTAAGTAAAAGTGAGTGAAAGGCAATCCCAAGCAACATCTCCTGGCATGGTATATGCAAGCTAAATTTGAGAAATGCAGTTATCAAGTAAAACAAATGTCAGATTTGTCACCAGGTGGCGTCACCTGTAAGCAGAAGTGGATGAAACGCAATCCCAAGCAACACCAATCATGGCAAGGTACAATGTATGCATGTCTAATTTGGGAAGAATTCTATGAGCAGTTCTCAAGTTATTGCCCGGAAACCAAATTTAGAATTTGCCACCAGGTGGCGCCACCTGTATGCGCAAGTTGGCGAAACTCAATTACAAGCGACATTTCAAAGCGTTTCAAAGTTATCGCTTGTAGCGCAAAGGAAAGGAAAGAACTCTAGTGGCGCCACCTACAGGCAGATCTTTGTGAAACGCAGTAGCCATCAACATCGTGTCACAAGGAATGTATATGCCAAATATCAAAGAATTTCGACAAAGCATTTGGAAGTTATCGCTTGTGAAGAATTTGAATGGACAACCACGAACATCCACGGACATGCACAGAAGATTGGAACAAGACCCACTGGCGCCATCTTCAGGTGAATCTTGCTGTAACGCAATACCAACCAACGTCTGGTCACAAGGAATGCATATGCCATATGCCAAATTTCAGAGGAATCGGACAAAGCATTTGGAAGTTATCCTAACATCCATGAACTGAAACGGACACGAAGAAGCGAAACTCAGTGGCGCCACCTCCAGGCAGGTGTTGCTGAAAGGCAGTAGCAACCAGCGTCTTGTCGCAAGGAATGCGTATGTCGAATTTCGGGAGAATCCAACAAAGCGTTTGGAAGTTATCGCTTGCAAAGAATTTTAACCGACATCCACGGTCAGGAACGGACATGAAGAAGCGAGACCCAGTGGTGACACCTTCAGGCAGATGTTGCTGAAATGCAATAGCTGCCCGTGTCTTGTCGCAATGAATGTGTATGCCGAATCTCGGGAGAATCCGACAAAGCGTTTGGTCGTTATTGCTTGCGAAAAATTTAAACGGACGTCCACAGACGCAAAAAGCAAGACCCATTTTGACCCAATGGCGCCACCTTCAGGCAGATGTTGCTAAAATGCAAGACCAGCTGGCGTCTTGTCGCAAGGAATGCGTATGTCGAATTTCGGAAAAATCCAACAAAACGTTTGGAAGTTATCGCTTGCGGAAAATTCAAGCAGACATCCACGGACATACACGAACATCCACGGACAAAAAGAAGCAAGAACCATTTTAAAGTTCCCGGCCGCGTTGCGGCGGGGAACAATAAAACAGGGGGATACCATACTTTTTCAGAAAATATTAGGAGTATTACAAATAAACTGAGCTTTTCTAGTCCTATTTCCAGGAGACGGTGGGGTGGGGAATCGGGGTGGGGGTAGGGAATATTATTCTAGATTAATTTATTAGTCATTTACAAGCCAGAGCCATAATTTTCAAACTCGGGAGCACTTTGCATCTTCCAACCGTTGAATCTAAATGCCAACGTTTTGGTCAGTCCTATCACACCATCGAACCACCAGTAAAACGCATAAATGGTTCTGTTGTGTATTTTGTTGATTTATATCCCCTTTTGAGATGTCTTGCTACTTTTGTTAGGAAATTCAGCTTGTTTTGAAAACAAATCACCATGTTGTAGCCCAATAATAGCAGGAAATTGAACGCCCTCTACTCCCTTAAATCCTATTCAATCGCTCTCTCACTCACTCTCGAGTGGAAATTTTCATCCTATGATCAAGTTATAATAGCAATAATAATCCTAATCCCTGGATAAGATGACCAAAATTACCTTCACTGAGTACCCATAACTTGATGATGAAATTAGTCACATAAATCATAAAAATTACTTAGGCCTCAATTTCAGTATAATATCACGAATATATACCATTTTGGTTAACCGAGATTGACGTACGCCTGTGCATGATCAAAAGCCCAAATAAGTATAAAAAAATGTTTGCAGTATGATAAAACACATGGGAAAAGAGAAAGCACATGATAAAATGAATTGCCGGCATCATTGAAAACTGTTGACCGCTTCTCTCTTGCAGGAAACAAGCCTATGTTTATGTATACTATGATTGTCTTTTTGAATTTGGTGCTAATACTGTTATGTGGAAAATGGAATAGGTCTTTGGATTATGGACGCGGATATTCTCTAATGGACGACGGCTGGATTATGAATGACGGACTAGACGCTTGTAATGAAATGGAATTCTAAATGTTGGATCTGATTTTGATCAAAAGTCACTCTGTGAAATATACATTTGCATTAATGAGTGTATAAAAAAATAACCATTAGTTCTTCTTTCGTCCTGATTTTCTGCTGGACATTTTTCATAAATTGACTGGCAATGGAGCTGGCAGCCCTTTTTCGTGTTAAATTAATTGGACACTTCGCCGTCACAGTTACATTGTTTCCCTGACCACACTGACGATGAATTTGCCTTCCTGGCGTCCCTAGCGCGAAACGATTCCAGCTCAATGTTGCAATCTCGAAACCAGAGCTATCCGGTCCTGTCCTCCTTACTAATTCATTGGAGCGGCCATTTTCCAGCGGAAAGCAACCCCTGGTGGCGAGTTTGCTCAACGTTGCTACGGTTAAAGGGAAGTAATCTACTCCAGCGCCTGATCAGCAGCTAATGTATTTTAACCAATGACATTACGTGATACATTCACAGAGAGTTCCTTATAAAAGCTCGACTGTCATTCAGCTACATTTATGATACGTTTTCCTGCAGTTGTGCAATAAATATACAAATATCACTCAAGTAGACAAATGAACTATGATTCGTGGAACAAACGAGAGAAGATAAGATGCCAATTACATAAATCATCCAATATAGGTCGAGAATGTGGCAAATCCAAATGACCTCTTGCAAGCCATGTCAGTATATCTTGGAGATCACAGGATGGGTTTTTCTACATTCTACTACTAAACTAAATAGTCGATTCGAAGGCGATTTCTGGTGCCTAGGCTTTCCTCCTTGGAAATGACTGAAGGTAGGGTCAATCGACATGACAGAATGAGAGATAACCCTGTTTGGAGGTTGCTTTCAGCAAATGGCCAAAAATGTGTCCGTATGTCGTATAGTGAAAATATTGAGTATATGGAACAAGAAGGCCAAACAGAACCAACTTTGACAAGTATGCCATTATTTCATTTTGGAAAGTTGGAATACGCGTGCGATGTTGAGCTTTCCATCATTCTTCTTTGAATTTTGCTGTACTAGAGTAAAACATATAGTTTCGATTTTTCGCAGCCCCAAACGTCCGAGCTTCAAAACCTGCGGTCCAGCCGGTTCGAAACCTTCCCAACTAATGGACTCGCTTCATCGATTTGATTTTCAGATACACAGAAGAAGATTTAATTAATATCTATCATATGTAAACTACCTTCATCCTTCTTACTGATAAAGGCTTTTCGTTCTATCAATGGAAGAGAATTTTTTCCAGAATCTGGTAGAACCAATTATGGACTAGAATGGAGATATTAGACATTTTGATGATAGTTCTCAACTTGGATCCGGTAGAACTTGAATCTATTGTGAAAAGTTTAACTCACAAAATTAAATGAAGGAAAAACGTAAATATTAAACCGTGGTGCGGTGGCAAAAATTCCACGTTATGCCTAACTATAGCATTTTTGGTGTCGTATATCCCAATAGCATGGTCGAAAGCCGTTCACTAGTTTCGCACAACCAGACTACTATTCTCTCTATGTGCTTTTGTAGACAGTTACAACATGCAGCTGGAGAAATGCAAGATAGACCCGGAGCAAAAATCGATGGACTGTAGTCAGCAAGACATCTCCGAAATACCGGATTCGATGTTCCACGGTGAAACCAGAAAAATTGACCTCAGCTCAAATTCCATCAAGAGAGTGAAAAACTCTACTTTCGACGGTGTACCAAGACTCGTCTTTTTGGATCTTTCCAGAAATCAAATCGAATATCTGGAGCCCATGGCATTTGGAGGTTTGGGTAGACTGAACTACCTAAATTTGTCATATAACCGATTCAACCTTGATGCGGACATATTTATACCCACTCTGTTTGGACCGTTGTTAAATTTGTCGACATTACGTATGCAAGGGTACAACATCACAAGGATTTCCCATCGCGTGTTGATTTCCCATCGCCGGACAGCATATCCAACAGACAAAAGTTGGCGTGGCATCGACAAAGCATTTGCAAAGTTAAGAAACCTACGGGAACTCTTTATGGACTTTCCTCAGAACTTTTTGTTTGGCGATGGGTTTGCAGCCCTGACAAAGCTGACTACAATTTCAACAGCAATTGGTCCTTCCGCCCCAGCTGGCACGTGTCAATTTTCACAACTTAGGAACGCTACATTCCAGATTTTCCAGAATATGAACCTGAAAGAACTTAGACTGATAAATTGTAGCATAGAATTAGTTGAGACAGGAGCATTTACGCCTCTAAGAAACCTCTCAGTACTGGATCTGTCCCGAAATCAACTTGATTTACGGCCTGCTTTGAAATCACTGTTCGGACTCCAAAATCTTATTATGGAGGAAATAAATTTTAGTGGAAACTATGGGCTGTTGTTCATAGAACAGTTTTCGCTTATCAAAAGCGACATGATTTATCTTGAAACTATTTGTGTTCGAAGTGTTGATATTTCGGAAAACTTTATTAGTAATATTGAAATGACTTTATCAAAAGGACTGATCTGGTATGAGTGTATACCAGCTTTTGGGAGACCATATTGCGTCGAAAAACTGAAAATTTCTTCTTACCGGGGTCTACGAGGTGGTGCCCGGATTGCCCTATTTGTGATTCTATTGTCCCAATCTCTCAAATACCTTGATATAAGTGGGTTATCAAATGATCCAATTCCGGCTGATACGTTATTAGACTTTATAGGAGAAGGGCTATTTTTGGGAGATAAAACATTTGGGTCGTCACTTTTGTACCTTAATTTCAGTAACGCATTGCGCTCTTTTCCCAGCCGAACTTTACTTCTATTCAACTTCACCAAACTGAAGACTTTAGATTTATCCAATAATATCGGTCAATGCGATGTTTTTAGTCGATTATTTACTCGGGCCAAAACAATAACACATCTGGCTATGTCAAATACACTATGCAGATCGTTCCAATATAGTGATTTTAATACTCATCTTATCGATGGATATGAGTTTGATTCTCTTCCGGATTTACAAGAAATAGATCTGTCAAGGAACGAGTTGACTGATATTCGAGAAAACCTCTTAATTAACAACACGAAGCTGAGAACGATTGACTTGTCTAACAACAGACTACAACGTGTTCCTTTGGCCATTATGCAATCGAAAAATATCAGTCGATTGGATTTGTCCGCAAATGCCTTCACGCACCTGACTGCCGAAGAAATGCATTTGTTCGACCGTTTTTCCATGGCTCAGTACGACAAGTCACGCTTCCACCTGAATCTGGGACGGAATCCACTGCAATGTTCTTGTGACACACTGGATTTCATTCGATGGATCTACACAACTGATGTTTGTCTTGACCAAGTGGATATATACATCTGCATGTTTTCGAATGGCAGCACAGTTAATTTGTCTGGTTTTGAGAAGCATATGACCAATCTCTCAGTGAGCTGCATCAGCAATACCTGGCTAATTATCGCTGTCATTGTTATTGTCTTTGTCTCTCTGTTAATAATACTGTGTTACGTTATATATCGTTATCGTACTAACTTACGCTACTGGTTCTTTACCAAACTTCAACCGCCAATCGAATTGCTCGCAATGAGAAATTATTTATTCGATGCGTTTGTCGCATATACAGAGGAACACTACCACTGGGTGAAAAACGATTTGTGTCGAGTTATTGAAAACGGGGAAGATGGCATCAAGCTATGTATTCATAACCGTGATTTCACACCAGGCAAACCTATACACGAGAATATCGTCGATAAAATGAGAGAAAGCAAGAAGATTATTTTAGCAATCAGTATTGATTTCCTAAGTTCCTCATTCGGACCTCTAGAGATCGAGTACGCCGGGATGAAATCGCTTGAGGAAGGGAGGGATGATTTGATTATTTGTATCCTTATGGAAGACATTCCTGCGCGTAAAATGCCGAGAGTGCTGCGAAACCTTTGGCACAAAATAACCTTCTTGAAATGGACCCGTGATCCTCGAGAACAGGCGCATTTTTGGCAACAACTAAGAAAAGCCATCACTGACGCTCGTGAGTAAGACGCCATATTGCGAAGTTTGTAAGCGATAATGCGAAGTCGCGATATTGCGAAATAGTATGAACGAAACCACTGCGCATGTCATGATCAATCCAGAACGAGGCTTCTGTATTGGTTGACATCCGCGATTCAGGTATAATTTCAAACTCACTGGATAAATATTGATTGCAATAGCACAATCAGTTTAGGCAAACATCTACTTTTCGAAGTATATTTGAGTGATAAACAGATAAATATTCTCTCCATTTACAGGATACAATTGAGTGCAGGGGTTGTATAACTTACCTTGTGCAGTTGATACCATTTTCACCAGGTTTTTCTGATCCCAATCAAAGAAGCGATCATGTTGTTTGTTTGTACGAAATGTGACTTTGGTACATGAACTTGGTTCACCACCAACTCGCTTTTGGTTCCTAAAGTTGTTTATTGTAAGTTAGTGATTTTTTTTTTTTTTTTTTTTTTTTTTTTTTTTATGTACATTTATTGCCACAAACAGATGCCAACAGAGATGATACAGTGAAAAACACACCACCATCAGGTAGAAAACAAAAAATATCACACATGAACCCATGTATATCGTTCTAAGATTAGTTTCAAGGGCCAAAATACGTAATAGAATGAAAAAAAAATGAAAATAAAAATACACAAAGAATAATAATAATAAAAAAAAACAATATATCAACGCTTGTACAAATCATTTGTTTCGAAATAACATCAGATAGACGTTCGCATAGAAGAGCGAGGGAACAAAACACATCAGTTAAGTAGCTTCAGCCACAGACGCCACTCTTTTTCAAACTGTTCAATTGTTTCGTGCTTCATAGCAATGGACTGTTCTATATTTAAATATTCTTTGATGACATGCTGCAAACCATAAAGATGTAAGGTTTTCCCTTGGCATCTACACTTATAAATATAGTATTTTGCCAACAGCAGAATGAAATTATGTGGTTTATAATAGGCTTTATTCTTAGTTATTCCGAATAGAATTTCATTTTTAGAGACATTGATAAGAATGTTTATTTTTGAGTAAATCCATTTTCTAAAAGACTCCAATAGATTATCTACTATTATGCATCCACCAAATATATGTTGAATAGTTTCAGTCTGCTGGTGACAAAAGGAGCATTTATCATCATTCCTAATTCCCATTTGTAGCAACAGTTTATTAGTGGCTAGGATATGATGATTGATCCTATACTGTAGCCACTGCAATTTTGTGTTCTTACAGCATTTGAAGGGCAGCTGATATATTTTTTCCCATTCATGGGGTAATATAGTTTCGTATTTTTCTTGACTTTTAGGGGTAGTGTTTTTCAACAGAGAAATATAAATGTCTTTACAACCTGTCGGGTGTCTCAATATGATGCGGAGTTTGCTTGGAATATTTAGATTATAAGCCCTGTGTGGTACTGGTTGCAAATTGCAGTGGCTAAAGTAAGTTTTTATTGCATTGCAGACGCCCCAGTATTCTAAAAAATTTGTTTTAACCTCAAATTTGTTTTCAAAAGTTATGTAATCTATAAAGTTACCGTCCTCATCAAGTAAGTTAGTGATTTACTGAAGTTCATTATACTGTTTTAATACTAGATTTAAGTGTTATGACAGTCGATGGAGTTTGTATGTGCCGATATGTCTTTTTTATTTAGGACTATATCTTGATCAATCGGTAAACATTTCTTCTGCTACCTTTGCCAATATGGAGACGTCCACATCTAGCTTTGCTGATTTTTCATAGAGTGAAATGAATCGGGTAATTATAGTGTAACTGTAATAACTTCTGGTAATATTTTTACTGGTCGATGATTGGAACATAACCATTGGATATCATCAAATCGACCTACCCTCCCGGCTCAGCATATGCATCGCTATTTTGTTGATCCTGCCATGCCAGAGTGTCTTGTTGACGGAGCTTTGACATTTCATCTTATACACAAGTTGACTTCTCCGTTCACACTTCGAATTAGTCTTTATATATCGACCAACGAAAGCATTCGAATCCGTGGTGTATCATCTACATATTCAGAGACGAACCAACCAGAACCATCTTCATTTCACATGCCAATTTCTACGTTCCCACTTCGAACCGGCTTTGGTATATCTGACCTCCATCAGTTTTCAAAATCAGAGGTGTAAATTTCACCTATGAACGAGAGACGAACCAATCAGAATCTACTCGCCGATTTTGTGTAGGGTGACATTTGATTTGATTTGATTTGACTTTTTATTCACCATATATAATTTTCAACATGAGTAAACAAATATTTCCATTATAACTAGCGGGAATAAAGCCAAAAGGCTTGTTCTATCCCATGTACAGTAAACGTGTGTATAAAAACGACAATTTGATAATTATCAGTGAACGTAAACCCTCAAACGAAGTGAAACGTCAAATTAAAGACAAATTTTTAATGTATACCAAATGCATACATATATTGCCTCATTTCGACACTGTTTCCAGTGGTCCCTCAATTGCTCGAAACTCTACCTGAGGGTCCACGATCACTTTAAAGAAATGAAACGATACACGCTACATAATATTGACGTGAAACCGAATAAGTTATTAATAAGATGTACTTTAACTTTCGTTTTAAACAGCGATATAGATTCAACTGATTGAATGGAGGATGGTAATTTATTCCACACGCAAGGTCCCAGAATTGTGACAGTATGAAAGGATAAAGTTCGAAGTGGGAACGTAGAAATTGGCTTGGTATAGTCAAGATGAGCCGAACATACCCAACGACTGTGTGTAGATAAAGGTGGACTTTACAGCTTTAAAAAAATATTTCTAAACTGTTGCTTACATACATCTTGTGTTATGTGATTTAACTGTTATACGAATTTGAGGCGAATATATTTTGCTAAATTGTACTAATAACAATAATAAAGTTATCCTGTTATAAATCCGTATTGAAAACTAACATCGCTTGTCTCTCTATGCTTGTACAACGTTATGACGTTATAGAAGTGTCCTTCGTTTAAGTTTTAGATATTGTATCATTAGGCATCCGAAGGGATGCCTTATGTGTTTGTCATTTTCTTCTTTCTTCTGTTTCTTTCGCTTCTTCCGCTTCTTCTTTTTCCCACTTTTATTTTCCGTCAGATAACTTTGTGGTGCATATTGGACCTGCCCAGGGGAAGACATCTATTGTTTTTCAGCAGTGTCCGAAACTGGGAACTGAATTTTTATCTACAAATCCCCTTACATGCAAATTTCCCTTTTGTTCAATATTTTCCGTCTCCGAATGCCTTCGTCAATCACCTTCAATTTGTTGTGCATATTGCTCATGTCTAGGGGAAGACACCTTTTGTTTTTAAGCTCTGTCTGAGACTGGATTCTTGTGTTTTATCTACAAATTCTGTTATATGCAAATTTTCCATCTGGACCATATGGTGAAGTGGTTATACGTCTGTTGACTACCAATACCATATTTCTCATTTGGGTTTATACTTGGTGCAAGAACGCACAAGACAAAGCCTACAATAGCCTGCCTGAGCTCAACAATGCGTCTAGACGTGACCCTTTTCAGCTGCACAAAAGCCTCAACAAAAGCCTCAACAATGCATTCTTACACCAAGTATCGACCCTCATTTGCATTGACAGCACATCAGTGATTGGTTCACAGTTATGACAGTCAAAATAGTCTGAGGCCATTCGCATGTAAAGTACATTTAAGTTCCTGGTTGACAGCCAGGCCATTCAATTTTGTACAGTGTGGTGATTTTAGGCCTTGGAACATGTACATGTATATACATTTCTCCCACAAATGAATTAAACAGAGACAGTGACCTTGCGGATTTTAAAGCCACTGACGTAGATAAATTAATTCAAGAACATATCAGTGGCAAATCTAGGTAGGAGGTACATTAGCTATAATATAACCAAAACGTGTACAAACATTTTGGTTATAACTAGTGCCATGCTAAAAAAATCTTGAAGAAAAACCCCACTTCCCAACGCCCGAATAAAGCTAAACTCATCTCTTATTTTATGGTAAACGAACAGCTGGTGCATTTAACTTGTCGTTGGGATAGATAGTTAGACCACAGGTCATTTAATGTTCGAGTAGCAGACCAAAACTTTGTCACAAATCGTCAAACTCGTCCTCTTCGATTTGTAGTCAGCCATATTCAGTTCAGTGCGCATGCTCACCGCATAAAAACATCCGGTTTGCGAAACACGTGGCCGAGCACATGGCCACGCCTCCCCACGCCCACCACGGACTTCCAGCTGACATTCAACTTCGTCATGGCAGAAAACACTGGGCATGGAGCGTTAAAATAGCTGATTGTCAGACAGCATTCCACGAAGTTGGCCAGAAAAGCAAACCACATGAGGCAATTCCCCACTCCCCACATGGAGATTTACCAATATACATTTTTACATATGAAATTACTTTATAGCAGTAACTCAATAATTTATTACTAACCAATGGATATTACATAAGCACATTTAGCGCTTTTGCTTCAAATTTTTTCCACACGCATTAAGTATATAATAAATTATATTTTACATGTGTGTAATTGTTGACTTACTAATTCAGTCTAATTTCAGATGTCAAAGTGTATGTGGGGAAAATACCCCTGTGAAACAAAAGCGCTAAATATGCTTATGTAATATCCATTGGTTAGTAATAAAATGTTGTCACTGTTAGAAACTAATTTCACATGTAAAATGTTTGTGGTAAAACCTCATGTGGGGAACTGCCAATGTGGGGTAACTGTCAATGTGGGGAATTCCCTCATCTGGGGAACTGTCAATGTGGGGAACTATCCTGTTGGTTCCCACACCGCATAAATCAGTGCAGAAGGCATATTTCAGTTTTCACGCACACTTCTGCTAATTTTCGAATTATAGTATTCTGGGCTTCCATCCAAATTGGTTATTTTACCTCATCTAATAAATTTGGAAAAAGCCCATAGCAGTCGCTCTTTCCGAAACCTGTGGGTAACACACCAAACACGTTGTTCTTGTCGATCAGGTTTTGCAAAATATCCAGTTGCTTTTGTGTTTCAACCTGTAAGGGATGGACATTCCAGACGTTCTAACTTGCGCTAAACCTTTTACAACTCTTTCTGCCATGACGAAGTTGAATGTCAGCTGGAAGTCCGTGGTGGGCGTGGGGAGGCGTGGCCATGTGCTCGGCCACGTGTTTCGCAAACCGGATGTTTTTATGGGCTGAGCATGCGCACTGAACTGAATATGGCTGACTACAAATCGAAGAAGACGAGTTTGACGATTTGTGACAAAGTTTTGGTCTGCTACTCGAACATTAAATGACCTGTGGTCTAACTATCTATCCCAACGACAAGTTAAATGCACCAGCTGTACGTTTACCATAAAATAAAAGGTGAGTTTAGCTTTATTCGGGCGTTGGGAAGTGTTTTTTTTTTCAAGATTTTTTTAGCATGGCACTAGTTATAACCAAAATGTTGGTACACGTTTTGGTTATATTATAGCTAGAGGTACATGTACAGGTAGCAAGATCATGTGATTGTGTGTGGGGTGTTTTTGTACTTTTTTTTGTGGCGACACCTGGGGCAAGTTAAAATTTAATTTCCGGACAATAATTCCAGAAAAACTGAACAGATTTTTATCGTGCCCGAAGCTTTAGCTGCGGAAAGCTCAATATAGATATCTAAATGATGTCTGTGGATGGCCATGTTCCTGTTCCTGTTCGTGTCGCCTTAAATGAAGGACACCATTCATTCAATTTTGCTATCAAATCATCCCATTCCACATCATATGATTTACCCTAAAGCTTTCGCACGAACCATATTTTATTTCATAAGTATAATATAAAATAACTGACGGGAGAATCCCCGCAGTACCGAAGCCCTGTTAGTTTTGAATTTCGTGTCGTCTTAAATGAAGGACACCATTTCCTTCAATTTTGCTATCAAATAATTGTATTCCACATCCCTATATGATTTACCCTGTCAAAGCTTTTGTATGAACCATGTGTGTCCAAACATGGATTCTTTCCAAGTTTGCTATATGGGTACCTTACCTGAAGGTCTCGCTTGAGACTCAGTTTCAGTTTCCTATTTCCGATGTCAAGGGATCTTGCCTCAAGATCTCGGTTGGGATTGCTTTTTATGCCTATCTGCCTATACGTGGGGCCACCTGTGGGCCGACGTAGAATTGCATTTCCGGACAGTAACTGTTGAAGACCTGAACGGATTCTTTCCAAATTTGGTATGAGGGTACCTTCCCTCAAGTTATCTGTTGGGGATATTTTTGTGTTTCCTCTTCTAGACAGACATCCTATGGCCCCGTACCGCAGTCTGCAAAACCTGCTTAGCTGGGTTGCGGTAATTGTCCTGAAACCAGATGATGTAGGCCCCCTACATCCATGACAATAAATCCCACTTCTATCTCTTGATTCAATGTAGGCCCCCAACATCCATGACAAATGGCTGGTGGGGATCGTTACACAACTCAATTAGCCTGTGACCTTCCTCAAGTAACGTGACATCAACTTAATTGCTAGCGCGAGGTCCCTGGACTGGCACAGTCGGAAGGGCAAGCTTTAATTTGGTGTATGGGGTTACATATAGAACTTCACGGTTTGCGGCACATGTACTGTGCATTGACAATTTAATTAGTTTCGTGTTACATAAGCGATGGTAGATTTATGGGTAAGTGATCGCCTGTCATGTGGATGAATGAGTGTACAATTTATCACGTGATTAAAAGCGGTATAGTACGTTATCATGGTTCAGGTCCATAGTGCTACCTGATTCAGGAATATGGCTATGACGTATCATCTTACAATTTCCTACGTTTCGGTTCGAACTTTTATTAATATATCAGCTTCAATGTTCAAAGAACTTATCGATAGACACGAGACATCACTGACCACGAAACCATCGAAATTTCGAAATGTGTCATAAAAGAACGTTATTGATTGGCTGACCTATATATTGGGACAACACAACCACCGTATCAGGAGAAATGACGTCGCTACTTGAGAATGAGGTCACAGTAGAAAATACTATTGACATTGTGTCATTAACAGTTGTCTGGTCGCCAGTTAATGTCGTAATTGTGTCATTAGCAGGCGACTCTGCATGCAGAGTCAACCGCTATAGTCGAAATTGCGACATTAGCTGGCGACTCTGCTAGCCCGAAAACATCAGCTAAGGGGTCTAATTTACTTTGCATTGAGTGTTGTTGTTGACCCCTTTGATAGGAGATGCCACGCCTCCTTACCCTATATACACCTATCACAGATAGAGTTTCTGAGTCGACCGCCAATGACGCAATTACGAAAATTGTGTCATTAGTAGTGGCAAGTATATCGAAGATTTAGTCATACATCATGTGTAGTATATTTTTGTCTCAAATCATTACTGGTTTCCGGTTGTGACAGTAATCGCCAACATGTTCGCTGCCAATATTTTTTGAGTGACACGATCGCCTGCTATTGTCACAACGCAGATGTGACATTAGCTGGCGACCTGACAACTGCTAATGACACAATTGTCGTAACTGCAAGAGTTGTGTCATTAGTAGTTGCAACATGTCACCCTTCGCGCGATATGCTGGTAGATTCTGATTGGCTCGTCTTTCGTACGTATGTGGAATTTACGACTCGGATTATAAAAACTGAAGGTGATCAGTTGTATGAAGGCAGGTTCGAAGTGGGAACACATAAATTAGCTTGAGGAAATGAATATGTGACGTATAGACACGATCTGCTTGAATCTGACCGAAACAGTTTTGCACATGAGCGAACTACTTTTCATATGATCTCCCTGGAGGAGAGGGGGGTGGGGGGAAATAATCTAAAGATAATTCTACTTGACGTTAGGTCAAGAACTATAATGCAAAATTGATAAGTAAACAATAACACCGCTTTTACTGTTTCTGCTCTGGCGTCTGTATCCGAAAATCTGACTGGTGGCTGTGGTATTTTTTATCCGAGTGAGGTGGTTAATTGGTTGTTGTTTGAGTTTTATTTACTCTAACTTAGGTACAACCATATTCGCCCTTTCAGTTAATGATCCTAACGTTACACAGACTATATAACATGTATACCGCAGTCAAGTGTAAACTGCGAGGGGATTCCCCTAACAGTTTCACCTATGTTCTTAGGCCGCCTACCCTGAGGACATTTTTCTTATCTAGCGTGTCGATCTTTCATCTCAGTCTCTCGAGCTGAGGCCGAACAATTAATAGAAGGAATGCAGGGCTCTCACTTGCTTCTTCGTGCTGTATAGTAATCACGGATGAGAGGACCAGAGATATGTCTGACGGTACAGCCCTCGCTCCTGATAGTTCCGAGTATACGTCTTTTGATGCGAGCATATTAAAGGTGAAATTCAACTCCCCAGTTGAATTATCAACACCAAAGTGTTGATAATCCCGTGTAAAATGTCGTTCATCGCATAAAATTATTCCTCACGGTTGTATGGAATATTCCTACGAAGTAGGCTACAGATCGCAAATTGTGCGGTAATGAGTCAGTGAGGCAGTCAGTCAGTCAGTCCATCCGAATCCTTTCGTCGGCAAAATAAGGAGAACCGTTGACATTAGAACCTTGATTTTTGGCATGAACGTGCATTAGGGCATTGTTACCAGCAAGTTCTGAGCTGACCGAATTCTCATGAAAATTTGATTTATAATTATTTTTTATATTATTTATTGATGGCTCAGCGAGAACCCTTGGCTGTATGTTTCACTGTATATATAACACAGTACAAAATCTGGTGGGATATGCCATCCGTAATTGTTTTTTCCTACGAAGTAGGCTACAGATCGCAAATTGTCCGGTAATGAGTGAGTCCATCCGAATCCTTTCGTCGGCAAAATAAGGAGAACCGTTGACATCAGAACCTTGATTTTTGGCATGAGCGTGCATTAGGGCATTGTTACCATCAAGTTCTGATCTGAAATAATTCTGATTAAAATTAGATTTATAATTAACACTTCAATATATTGCTATATATATATGTAAGGTTTAGCCTGTAACATGTATCCTCTTTCACATCCAATCATTTCATCATTGCCAAGAAAACTGTGGTCTGTTTTGCTCCAGCGTTTTATCGCCAATGAGTATCAGTTACTGTCCGTCTAAAAATACCCTGTCATTGAAATAGTCCACTATGCCACATGGCCCTATTACAGAAGATGTAGAGACGCTATTTATTCGTCTTTACCGGCTATGCTCAGGAGAATCACATAGAATCATTATTATCTTGTGCATAGAAGGTGTAGGGTCTTGAGTTGAATTACCGTAAACTTACCGTAAAAGATTTATAATTAACACTTCAGTATATTGTTATAGATATATGTTAACTGTAGCCTTTAACGTGTATCGTATTTCACATCCAAACATTTCATCATTGCCAAGAAAACTGTGGTCCGTTTTGCTCCAGCGTTTTTTCGGATTTATGAGTATCAGTTACTGCCCGTCTAAAAATACCCTGTCATTGAAACACATTCCACTATGCCACATGGCCCTATTACTGAGGTTAATCTTAACGTGCATCTGGGACAATTCCACAATTGCCAGACAGCATAGGCCTACTGCTATACCCTCAAACAATCAGCGCTGTTTGCATAACTTAAATTGTTAAACCATATCATTGAAATAATATAGCAGAAAACAATGATGTGAGTTATGATATGTACACTATGACCAAAGATATGTTCATAATGTGCTAATCGGATAGTTAGGACAATCACTACTTTGCATCAGAGAGTGTGTGACTTGACAGCAGAAATATGACCCCGCCATTTGCTGATTAGAGCGATAAAACAGGGTAGGCTAGATGGACCCTTTTCAATGCAGTATTTCTTGGCATGATGAAAATATGAGGACATACTTTGGGTTTTTTTTGTACCTCTTGAATATTGACTATATATCACACTTCGATATAATTTGAACAAAAAATTACATGTGTAAACAAAATATGTCTAAATTTCTCTTGTCATTTCAAATCTTGATCCATTTTGGTTCATTGATTAGGGGATACAGAATCACTGCCACGGAGTGTGTTGGTGTGTCACAGCAATGCAATTCCGATTCACACAACGAAGCTGAGGTGGTTTAACGTTTATCAATGAAGAAAATCACCGATCAACTGCCATAGAATATAATGTGAAACAAGGAAACCGGAATAGTACATTCATCAGATTGCCGATACCCAAAATGTGTTGTCTCATATATCTAGATAACAACGTGATGTAGAGACGCTATTTATTCGTCTTTGTACCGGTTATGCTCAGGAGAATCACATAGAATCATTATTATCTTGTGCATAGAAGGTGTTGGTCTTGAGTTGAATTACCGTAAACTAAATAAATGCTACCTTTCTACTTTAGTACTATATACATGAGCAGTGTGACTAACGTCACAGGACCTACGAAGTACAGTAGGCATTAGGACTCGAACACGAACTGAACTCTTGGAAATCCCCACCCCCAGTTGAAATCCTGCTCATATTAAGATGGGCACCGCCCAAGTCAGAATCGCCAGTGCTTTTCATCAAAAATCACCAGAAATTTTCATCAAAAATAGGTCAGCTCAAAACTTGTTGGTAACAGTCTCTTAATGCGCCTTCATTCCAAAATAAATAACGATCGCCGATTTAATTTTACAATTTCTTAATTAAAGGAAACAGATTGAATAATATAGGTTTAGTAGATTTCAAGCTTTACGTGTGAAAATACATTTACATCTCTTTAATGGTTTTCAGTGCCCTTGTCCAGGATCAAAACAACTTTTTGAATCACATTATTTTCCCAACAATACAACACATTTTTATATATAGTACTATAGTAGAAAGGTAGCATTTATGTAGTTTACGGTAATTCAACTCAAGACCCTACACCTTCTATGCACAAGATAATAATGATTCTATGTGATTCTCCTGAGCATAGCCGGTAAAGACGAATAAATAGCGTCTCTACATCTTCTGTAATAGGGCCATGTGGCATAGTGGACTATTTCAATGACAGGGTATTTTTAGACGGACAGTAACTGATACTCATTGGCGATAAAACGCTGGAGCAAAACAGACCACAGTTTTCTTGGCAATGATGAAATGATTGGATGTGAAAGAGGATACATGTTACAGGCTAAACCTTACATATATATATAGCAATATATTGAAGTGTTAATTATAAATCTAATTTTAATCAGAATTATTTCAGATCAGAACTTGATGGTAACAATGCCCTAATGCACGCTCATGCCAAAAATCAAGGTTCTGATGTCAACGGTTCTCCTTATTTTGCCGACGAAAGGATTCGGATGGACTCACTCATTACCGGACAATTTGCGATCTGTAGCCTACTTCGTAGGAATAAAAATTTGTTGTATTGTTGGGAAAATAATGCGATTCAAAAAGTTGTTTTGATCCTGGACAAGGGCACTGAAAACCATTAAAGAGATGTAAATGTATTTTCACACGTAAAGCTTGAAATCTACTGAACCTATATTATTCAATCTGTTTCCTTTAATTAAAAATTATAAAATAAATCGGCGATCGTTATTTATTTTGGAATGAAGGCGCATTAGGAGACTGTTACCAACAAGTTCTGAGCTGACCTACTTTTGATGAAAATTTCTGGTGATTTTTGATGAAAATCACTGGCGATTCTGACTTGGGCGGTGCCCATCTTAATATAGGCAGGATTTCAACTGGGGTGGGGATTTCCAAGAGTTCAGTTCGTGTTCGAGTCCTAATGCCTACTGTACTTCGTAGGTCCTGTGACGTTAGTCACACTGCTCATGTATGAAATAGGAAATGCTAATTTTCCATCATTTGTTAATGCATTTATCTACACTGCTATTACCAACTTGCCAGCCTCAATACACACAATTCAGTATATTGTTATAGATATATATAAACTGTGGCCTTTAACGTGTATCCTATTTCACATCCAAACATTTCATCACAGACCACATCAGGCTTCAAATTCAGGTCAAATTACCCACTGGTGGTGAAATATTCTACATCAACCAATTAAGTCAGCCTGGTGCAATAACCCAGCAGAAGAAAGAAAGATGTGGTATCATCCTTCAGATTAGTCTGTATGAGCAACAAAGATAAAAGTTTACTGAGGGTGAAACAAAGCCATGACGGCATGTTTAAAGAGTCTTAATTTATTTTCTTTGGGTAGAATTTAGATAAAGTAACTTTGATCATGATGTGAAAATATGAGCACATACTTTGGGTGTTTGTTTGTACCTCTTGAATATTGACTATATATCACACTTGGATATAATTTAAACAAAAAATTACATGTGTTAACAAAATAGGTTTAAATTTTCATTCCTTGATTAGGGGATACAGAATCACTGCCACGGAGTGTGTTGGTGTGTCACAGCAATGCAATTCCGATTCACACAACGAAGCTGATGTGGTTTAACGTTTATCAATGAAGAAAATCACCGATCAACCGCCATAGAATATAATGTGAAACAAGGAAACCGGAATAGTACATTCATCAGATTGCCGATACCCAAAATGTGTTGTCTCATATATCTAGATAACAACGTGGTGTAGAGACGCTATTTATTCGTCTTTGTACCGGTTATGCTCAGGAGAATCACATAGAATCATTATTATCTTGTGCATAGAAGGTGTTGGTCTTGAGTTGAATTACCGTAAACTACATAAATGCTACCTTTCTACTATAGTACTATATATAAAAATTTGTTGTATTGTTGGGAAAATAATGCGATTGTTTTGATCCTGGACAAGGGCACTGAAAACCATTAAAGAGATGTAAATGTAGTTTCACACGTAAAGCTTGAAATCTACTGAACTTTTTATTATTCAATCTGTTTCCTTTAGTTAAAAAAATGTAAAATTAAATCGGCGATCGTTATTCATTTTTGGAATGACGGTGCATTAGGAGAATGTTACCAACAAGTTCTGAGCTGACCTACTTTTGATGAAAATTTCTGGTGATTTTTGATGAAAATCACTGGCGATTCTGACTTGGGCGGTGCCCATCTTAATATAGGCAGGATTTCAACTGGGGGTGGTTATTTCCAAGAGTTCAGTTCGCGTTCGAGTCCTAATGCCTACTCTACTTCATATGTTCTGTGACGTTAGTCACACTGCTCATGTAAGAGTAGTGTCGTCTCCATATTGTTGGATTTTTATTTCAGAGTTTCGATTTTTATTCCCTGTATGGAATGGAGAGTGTCTGAGCAACAAGAATAAAGAGATGAGGAGAAATTGGGTCCCCCTGTTGACAACCCCGATGAAGACTATAAACAATTCGGAAATAGATCCATTATTCATGACACCGCGTTTTGATTCATTCTGGAAGGTTTTTATCCACCGGATTAAGTCGACTCCGAAATGGAAAGAAACAAGCGTGAGAAGAGGTGCCGATATACTGACAGAGTCACATGTCTTCACGGTATATTCTAAAGCACATATCAAGAATCTAACGATTCGTGATATGTGTTGTATCTCAGGTACGCTTTTATTGTACCTGTTCATGTGACAACTTGGATGAAATCACCACACGGCCCCTAGCACCGGCATAAGCGGTATTAGATACAAATCTAGAGAGCTATGATGGAAATGCTCTGACAACTCGTATATTGGTAATTGGTGAGCTGTGTCGCTGTGACAACTCGTACACTGTGGATTGGTGAGCTGTATCGTCGTCAGATGAAAATGACGACATTTAACACAAAAGACTAGTCTGTAAGGCCCGATGTCGACCAAGCATCAACTTCCCACAAATGCCAACATATATCAAAGATCAAAAGGTCTTTACCGGGGGCGGGCCTCGGGGACGAAACGTCCACCAGCAGAATCTCGCCATATACAGGTAAAATTTATAACACATATAAGGGAAGTGGGAAGAGGTGCCGACATACTGACAGAGTCACATGGCTTCACAGTATAGTCTTCTGGTTAACCTATTCTAAAGCACATACCAAGAATCTAACGATTCGTGATACGTGTTGTATCTCAGGTACGCTTTTATTGTACCTGTTCATGTGGCAACTTGGATGAAATGACCACACGGCCCGTAGCACCGGCATAAGAGGTATTAGATAAAAATCTAGAGAGCTATGATGAAAATGCTCTGACAACTCGTATATTGGTAATTGGTGAGCTGTGTCGCTATGACAACTCGTACACTGTGGATTGGTGAGCTGTATCGTCGTCAGATGAAAATGACGACATTTAACGCAAAAGACTAGTTTGCAACGCCCGATGTCGACCAAGCATCAACTTCAAGTTCCCACAAAATCTAATACCAGAAGCCTTCTCAAAATCTATTAAAAATAAAAGACCTGGTATGTCATTTTTCTCTTTGTGATTCATTAGATCAAATAAAAGTCTGGTAATTTCCCCGATAAAAACGCCCCTTCATAAAAAGCTTTTTGCGCTTCGTCGATGTTTGATGATAAAACTTCTCGGACTCTGTTAGCTGTACTAGTAGCTATAATTTGATAGTCTATGTTTAGTAGAGATATAGGGCGCCAGTTCTTTAAGAATTTTCTGTCTTTACCTTCTTTTGGTAAGCATGTAATATACCCTTGTTGTTCCAAGTCCTTCCCAGAAGCAAGAGTAAAATTCTGCAGGATATCCGTCCTAACAGCGCAACTTTTCAGTTTTCATCTGTCTAACAGCTTTAGTTAGTTCACCTAAAGTAAGCTGACCATCGCAGGAGTGTTTTTCTGCTTTTGTTAGTTTCACAGTGTGGTTTAAAAAAATATGGTTGTTCGAGTAGGTTGTTTCCTGTCTCTCGCGATATAACTTTTCATAGAATTGTTTCAGTTCCTTCAAAATTTCGTCTGACTGATCAACGATTCCGGTATCGGTTTCTATTTCTGATATGGTTTTGATTATGTTGTTTTTTTTTCTCCAGAGAGCAGAAGTAGGTAGAGTTTTTTCCCCCGTTTTCAATACAATTTGCTTTTGACCTAATTATAGCCCCTTCGACTTTTCAGTTCCTTGCTTTCTCGAGCTTTTTTTTCTTTTGACCTAGTTTTTCTTTGCTTATATCTTTGTCTACCGTTGAAGTTTTGCCTAGTTCATTTTCATATATGAGTATATTTAATTTTCTATATTCTTTTATACCATTACTTTCTCCTTCTTTTTTGCCACTAAAAACGGAATAGTTATGCATCTAATTTGTGTTTTGAGAAATTACAAAAAAGTTAGCCACTCATGTTTAAGTTTACATTTGCCAGGTCTTCTATATCACCCGACACGTACATTGGGCAATTGCTTCTTTGATCGTTTGTTTTACTAATGTAATATACTCAGGATCGTGGAGAAGAGTTGTGTTTTTGTGCTGATTCGCCTATAGGTGGCACCACCTCGGGCCATGTTATAATTGTTTTCCTAAGTTTTACGTTTTTACTCTGTTCACAAATAATGAATGTTTCCTTTACGTAACATGCAAAAAGGATGCCTCCTCGACCGTATTCGATCGACTGTAGCTAGTTTTACACGACGTCATGCTACGTCGGATGAATGAGTGAGGACCACTATAACGTCATTACGTTCCAAAAAACAATGAGAGGCAATCGATGACGTTTTCGAAAGTTGTGGCTCCCGTTTTCTGGTGTTATAAGTTTTTACTTATCGTATACTCGGAAGAAGCAAATAATCCACAGAACTATTACCACATATAAACAACTATAACTACAAAGGTCTTGATTTCTGATATTTTAGCAGAACATTGGAAAGCTTTGTAGTTCACCTTGAAATGAACGGTATTCCTCCCAATAAGGCGGTAGGTGTGACCGGATGCGGTACATAGAACATCCAATCAATAACCAATTGACGCAGACCTCTCAAGTTATAACTTTGCCAGTGCGTGAGATTTGAGTATATACGCCCAGGAGATACGAGCCCCCCAAAAAAGCGAATTTTTATGCGTCATTTTCACCTTTTTGTTTCATACAAGAGCCTACCATTATGCATTTCACCCTTCAGGGAGGCTATAAATTGATACTGTATAATCAAGTCTAGGAAAATTTTGGACTTACTCACTCCTTTTTCTGCAAACTGGAGCAATTTTGAACGATTCCTGGTTAGTTTAGAAATAATTTCATGAAAATGCCCTAATGCGTGAGATTTCATATAGCTGCGTGAGACATGTCAACTGCGTTAGACTCACGCCGAATGCGTGATGGTTGATGGGTGTGTTGACATTGATATATTC
Organism: Hanleya hanleyi; assembly: GCA_036873755.1. Taxonomy (NCBI): domain Eukaryota; kingdom Metazoa; phylum Mollusca; class Polyplacophora; order Lepidopleurida; family Hanleyidae; genus Hanleya; species Hanleya hanleyi. Next base: position 53,786 of record JAVTVY010017606.1, read on the forward strand.
GAAATTCAAAGGAGTTCGAGGTCAATGACGTTTCGTGTCTTTTTTATAAATTCATTTGAACAGAGCCGGTGAGATATAGGCCTGTCAAGGTTAATTTGGAGTGTGAACGGAGAATTCGACTTGTGTATGAAGATGTGATATCTATAGACCTCTTCCATTATAAGTGACTATACATCTAATAGCTAATCAAATATTCGTCTGGCGCTCCCTCCAATATTATATATATTTACGTGCCGGTAACATTATTGTGCGGGTACATGGTTCTTTTGACTTCCGTCCACTGTAATACTGTAATTTGATTGATGGTTCTGCACCATGTGACCACCGGCGTTGGTCAGATAAAGCATTCCAGACAAAATATGCATTCTCGTCTCGCGAGACTCCCTACTGCGAGAAAGAGTCTCACGCGTAAATGGGAGCCATCCCCCCAAAATTTGGGGGGGTGAGTAGGCGGCGTATGATTATCTGGCTTGTCACTGACCTGCTGACTCCGCCGAGTTAGAAGCGAATTGCTAAACATAACGTGGGCTATATAATTGGGGAATGACTCTTTCCGTTTCGGAGCATATCAATCGCGAACAAATTATTGTCGGTATGTATACTTGGCCGTGAAAGCGAGTTATCTAATACAGGAAGTAGTTCGCGGGTAGACACGGCTCGCTTTGAGAATGATGTCATGCTGCCTCGCTTTGAGATTGGAGATTCAAAAATGTCACCAGTTTACATGAGAGTCGCTTTGGTCTCCCGCGGGTAGACACGGCTCTCTTTGAGAATGACAAAATATGTCGACTAGCCGGCTAGCTAGGGGACATAACTCTTCTGTACTCTGATTCCTTCATATACAGAGGAATGGGAGTATAGCTATGTACTTAAGCTCAATAGATAGCCACCACGACCGGAGATCGTCACAACAACAGTACCATACAAAATCTGTACTAAATATTACTTATCAGTTTTCAATACTGATTACTACAGTATTCTAAAAGGAAACATTGAATTTGACTAACATCTAGGCAAAGTTAAAAAAATAATCATACACTGATTTCGATATAAATTTACATGTACCTCTGACCACTTCAATAATAGACAAAAGGAATTTATATCAGCAAGAAAAATAAATGTTTTTATTTATTTCCATGAATATACAAAAGCCAGCTAGCTCAGTAGTAGATAAAGGTGATCTTAGATATGATTAACCTTTGACCACTGAGTGCACATTGTGACGTTACCGTAAATGACTTGCTATTTCTCTTACCGAGCTGAATTCTATAATTGTCTACTCTTGAAGTGGTCAGAGATACACGTAAATGTGGATAGAAATCAGTATATGATCAATTTTGGTCCTTCGCTGAGATGTGTAGTCAATTTCCAAATGTTCCCTATAACATGTAGTATTTAGATTTAGTGTATTCGGAGTATAGTTATGTATCTAAACTACCAGCTAGTCTCCATTTTTCGCCAGGAACGCTCTATGGCAGATGAGTAAATCAAATTACAGGATTACACTAACCGAAGACGAGAGAGCTATATACCTAAACAATATTGCTACTGGTACGCAAGTCTCAAGTAGAATTCTCAGTTCACACACCGAACTAGTCTTGATGTATCACCCCACCGCCTCTTTTCAAATGAATTTACAAAAAAGACACGAAACTTCATTGACCTCACATCCATTTGAATTTCGCATGTTTCGCATGACTGGGTTATTGATTGGCTGTCCCATGTATCTGCCCACCACCACCAAATTAGGAGTAATGAGAATACGTTACCCTACACACAGTCGTCGGGTATGTTCTAATTGGCCGGTCTCTGGTTTGTAGATGAAATTTTCACCTCGGATTTGAATGATTTCGGTGGTGCGAAGGGAAAGTCGACTAGTGCATGAATATGAATTGTCACTGCCCCTCAACAAGACACCCTGGCACAGCAGAAACAACAAAATGGGGCTACATATGCTGAGCCGGACTTAGTTCCAAATAAAAATAGACATATCGGCACAAAAAACCTCATCAACTGTCATAACACTTAAATCTAGCATCATAACAATATAATGAACTTCAGTAAATCGATAAATTACAATAAACAGCTGTAGGAACCAAAAACTAGTTGGTGGTGTACAAGGCCATGCACCAAAGTCACATTTCATTTAAACAAACCACCTGGCCGCTTCTTTGATCGGGAGCCCGCAAACGTGGTGAAAATAATATCTTCACAAGGTAAGTTATATAACACCTGCATTCAATTGTAGCCTGTAAATGAAGAGGAAATATATATGTTTATCGCCCAAATATACTTCGGAAAATAATTGTTTGCCCGAACACAAAACATAATAGCAATATAAAACTTATGGTTATACAACTGTACTCAACATTTATCTATAAGTTTGAAATCATACCTGAAATGCGGCGGTCAACCAATATGGAAAAGTTGACGAAGTGCTGACTGAAGCCTCGCTCTGAATTGAACATGACAAGCGCAGTGATTTCTATCATAGTGATTCGCAATAACGAGAATTCGCATCTCGCTTCGCAACTTAGCAATATTGCGACTTCGCATTATCGATTCGCAACTTCGGATTATCGCTTCTGGCTTGCAGGAAATTAGCCTAGTTTCATGTATACTATGATTTATCCTTTTAATTTGGTGCTTATGGTATTACATGGATTATGTCTTTGGATTATGGACGCAGAAATTATTTTATGGACGACGGCTGAATATTGAACGACGGACTAGGCACTTGTATTTCACGCCATCGCAATATAGTGACTTCGCATTATCGCTTCGCGTCTGCACATTATCGCTTCGCACCTCCACACTATCGATTCGCGTTATAGCATTTCTGCACGTCTTCGCATTATTGCGTCGCATCTTCGCACTATCGCTTCGCGTTTTCTTTATCACTTCTCCTCTTCGCATTATCGCTTCCTTGCGTTTTCGCTTCGCATTATCGCACTATCGCTTCGCGTTTTCTTCATCGCTTCGCATCTTCGCGTTGTGGCTTCGCACTATCGCTTCGTATTATCGCACTTTACTAGCTTCGCATGTTCGCACTGTCGCATAAGGGCGAAGTCCGATGACCTCTCTCGGTCATCATAGATTAACCTATGATTTAGTATTTCTGGACACTAGGATTAGCAATCTTGTTGTTAGTCTGCATACATTCAGCGTGTTATCAGGTGGTTGTGACCTTGGGATTTTGATATATTTTACTGCTCTAAATAGCTTCAAAATCTCCATAATCATAAATTTATGTATATCTTTCAATATGCAACTGCTTATTATTTGTGAACTGTGTTAGAATTGTGTTCTGTAACTCTAACTCCTTTGTTATTACTATTCGTAACCGCTTATCGTGTTATCTGTTTATGTCTAGTATATTATGTGCTGGATGATGTTCTCTTCATATGTAATTATTGGTAATCTTCGCCAGTATATACATTCTCGTAATATGAGATTCTTGTTTTGAAAATGTTCATATCACATAAACTGGCGCACAGTAGTATATAAAACCCTTTTCAGCGCATATTTTGCCGGGATCGATAACTCTGTTTGCACTTTTTTGATTTTTGACAAATTTCGGGTTATCTCCCTTGATTCGAACATTTGCATGTTTTCACAGAATAAATAAATAAATTAATTAATTAATTTTAATTGTATAAAGATGTATTCATCCGCGGGGATGCTGTCATGTCTGGCGGTGATTCGGTCGCGGAAAAAAGCTTCCGCGGAGAAAAAGTAGTCCCTAGATAAAATGGTCCGATTGGGTCGAGTGAGGTATCAAAGTGAAGCTTATGTGAAGGGACATCTAATGGGCTGGGTGTGGGGTTGAACTATCGGCATTCTGCGCATGCGCGGTGGCCCAAGGGTATGAAAATAGCCGTGTTGAGAGCTAGGGGAGTCCCTAATGGTCCGATTGCGTCCAGTGAGGTATCAAAGTGAAGCTTATGTGAAGGGGCATCTGATGGGTTGGGTGTGCGGTAGGAATATCATTCTGCGCATGCGCAGATGCAATGCGGAGCTCTCGTCCAATCAGAAGCGAGTATTTCAAATCCGCCACGGAGCTCTCGTCCAATCAGAAGCGAGTATTTTGACCCGGTGCATTATGGGACATATCCAAGATGGCGGCACGTATGTTCAAGATGGCGGCACATCCGGTGTCGAAAACTGGCCATTTCGTCGGGATGTGGTCACCTAGTGTCGAAAACTGGACCCTGTATGGGTCCCGCTACACGTTTTGGTGTCTAGGGGAGCCACTATTGGTCCAATGGAGATGTATGAGGTATCAAAGTGAAGTATATTTCAAGCATGGGTGGGTGCATGTAAAATTTTTCCTGAAAAAATACGGAACACGGTCTTTATCCTAAATTACGTGAAAATGCCTAAATGGGGTATGGGGGGGGGGGTATAGGACCATCCTGGGAAACCTACTTCTCGACATTTGCGGTATAGGTTGTGGGGTCTCGTTTTCTTAGTCTCGTCAAGACAAACATGATAGGAAGTGTCACGCAGCGAATCGGTGAAATTTTTTAAAAAGTACGATATAGCCCCATATAGTCCCATACTGGGGGTATAGGATCAATGTTTGTCCCTCTGGGAAACGTACTTCTATGCATTTGCTAGTATTTCAAATCCGTCACAGAGCTCTCAGCCAATCAGAAGCGAGTATTTTGACCCGGTGCATTATGGGCCATATCCAAGATGGCGGCACGTATGTTCAAGATGGCGGCACATCCGGTGTCGAAAACTGGCCATTTCGTCGGGATGTGGTCACCTAGTGTCGAAAACTGGACCTTGCATGGGTCCTGCTAGACGTTTTAGAGCTAGGGGAGCCTCTAATGGGCCGATGGAGTTGTATGAGGTATCAAAGTGAAGTATATTTCAAGCATGGGTGGGTGCATGTAAAATTTTTCCTGAAAAAATACGGAACACGGACTTTATCCTAAATTACGTGAAAATGCCTATATGGGGTATGGGGGGTATAGGACCATCCTGGGGAACCTACTTCTCGACATTTGCGGTATAGGTTGTGGGGTCTCGTTTTCTTAGTCTCGTCAAGACAAACATGATAGGAAGTGTCCCGCAGCGAATCGGTGAAATTTTTGAAAAAGTACGATATAGCCCCATATAGTCCCATACTGGGGGCATAGTGTCAATGTTTGTCCCCCTGGGAAAGGTACTTCTATACATTTGCGGTAGGGTTGTTTGGATTTGTTTTTCACGTCTCGTCATTTAGAACATGACAGGAAGTGTCCCGGCACGAATCGGTGAAATTTTTGAAAAAGTACGATATAGCCCCATATAGTCTCATACTGGGGGTATAGGATCAATGTTTGTCCCCCTGGGAAACATACTTCTATACATTTGCGGTAGGGTTGTGGGGTCTCGTTTTCTTAGTCGTCATTTAGAACATGATAGGAAGTGTCCCGGAGCGAATCGGTGAAATTTTTGAAAAAAGTCACCGAGACCCATATAGACCCATATAGTCCCATACTGGGGGTATAGGATCAGTGTTTGTCCCCCTGGGAAATCTACTTCTATACATTTGCGGTAGGGTTGTTTGGATTTGTTTTTCACGTCTCGTCATTTAGAACACGATAGGAAGTGTCCCGGAGCGAATCGGTGAAATTTTTGAAAAAAGTCACCGAGGCCTGGGTAGGCCCATAGGCCTATACTGCATGGCTATGGGTGCATAGGGCCATACGGGGTG
>JAVTVY010017607.1:0-62769 GCA_036873755.1 Hanleya hanleyi
AATATGGTACCGATCGCGGTTTGCAGAATATCGGCGTGGCATGTTTGTGCAAACGGATTTGAGCCTTAAACCCTTTAACTGTTCCATATCTCTCTTGGAACACTTCTGTTCTGCTGTATACTTCTGAATCAATTATTCTACACGCTGATCCTCTCTGACGGTGAAGACATTTGACCAGTTCAGTTTCAGCTTTTCTAGCCAGTTTCTCCCTAGGAGTGCTGGGTTATCTCCTTTTACTACTACTATAGGTAAGTTGACTTCCTGTTGTTCGTATTTCACAGTTACTTGAAATTCTCCAACAACGACAGACGTTCGCCAGAGTACTTTTCCAGTGGAACAAGTGAGTTATCCAATGGTAAGTGACTAAACTCAGTCCGGTACAATTTTTCTGGAACTATCAAAACCGCAGCACCATCTCTACATCTCTACTGTTTCACCTTCTAACTGAACACGAACTTTGTATGCTGAGCCCTTAACACTTGAGGTATACACAGAGTATACGCCTAACTCTTCCTGTTCAGAGTATTGACTCACATACTTAGCTGACGTATCTGATTTACCGGTAGACTTTCGTGTTGGACACATTTTTCCGGTATAAGCATATTTGGAACATGTTTCATCCTTGAAACGATATGAAACCGGTGCGTGCTGACCCCCACATCGAAAACACATTTTCCAATTTTTCCCCCCTAAAAGTTCCCTTGGAGTTGGTGCTTTTCCCAGCGAATTTCCATTGATTTTGATGCCTGAATTTGGAAAATTGTTTTTCCCTGGCCCTCGATGTTGTCCTACTTGATTCAAAGACTGTGCTGACATACTGCTAGACAATGAGTTGAACTCCTGAGTGTTTTTCTCTGCTAATTCCACAGCTTGTGCGATTTCTGTCGCGTTTTGCAGTGTCAAGTCTGCAACGGCCAATAATTTCTTTTGAGTGGCCTCATTTGGCAAATCACACACCAGGCGATCGCGTGGGGCTTCGTTCAACCCCCCTCCTCCAAGGTCACAATACATGGTTAGTGTTTTAGTTCCATCACATAACTGGCTACACTTTCCCCTTCCTTTTGATCACGTCTATGGAATTTGAAGCGTTCTGCTATCACCAGGGGTTTGGGGGTGAAATAATCTGAAAATCATAGATTTTGTGCTTGGTAGATCAGGGGATAATAAACTTCGAAGAGTAAGTGTCAGCTCCAATTACAGCGAGAAATATTGCAACTTTCTTATCGTTCGGCACATCATTTGCCAGGAAAAACTGATCCAGACGCTCCACGTAACGCGGAAAAGTTTCCTTCGTCTCATCGAATTCTCCGATTTTGCCAACTCTCGCCATTTTCCAGGAAACACACAACCTTAACAATGTTCTCCACTGTTTCACGAAATGTTCTCTCACAAATTCAGTCCGTTCAAGATCACCGATCTCGTCGCCAAATGTAATATCATAGACATATAAACTCCGAACAAGCACTGAATTAAAATGACTGGCTGTATTCTGAAAACCACATGGCACAAGAACAATCAGTGCGCATGTCTGTTTTGACCTCACCCGATAGCAAGGATTACAAAATATAGCTTGGACTAAATATAGAAAAGGACGTGGGTTTATTTATCAACACAGTGTATTACACAGGGAATCAAGGTGTGATAATGGCGTAATAATAAACTTACCAAAGAAAACGGCAAAGTTGGGTTTGTCTATCTCCACAACCTGGGTAGCCGTCATGTTGAATCTCCCACTGGAGGCTGCCATTCGACGGCGCCCCGTGCCAGACTCCCATTACGCTGGTGCATTATGGGAGGTGGGTACCGGACTGCGCTCGTATTTTGCTATCAGCATGTGATATGTATCGCCAATTTTGAGAAACTTCGAGTGGATGCGCTTGATGATATAGCCCTGTTTTACAAGTTTCTGCAATAATGTTTTGTGACGTTGATTAAAATCGTCACATTTAACACAGGATCTAGCAAATGCTACTAGTTGAGTTATGTATACGCCATATGCAAGTCCCTTTGGAATATTACTGTCCAGACAGGGATAGTTTAAGATGCTGAAATTGTAATCACCTCTTTTGTCGTAAAGTCTACGAGAGAGAGGGCCCGCTTCATTTTTATAGAGATATCGGTCTTAATAAGATGTGCCGCTAGGGTCATCTGTAGTTTCCTTCAAATCCATTGAAGGTGGATATATATCCTTTACTGAATCATTTATATAGCGATCATCCATAGCAAGAAGATCGTCTATATAGCGTTTTGTGAACAGATATGGGTCAGCCAATAGGGGGTGCACAATTAGTACCCATTGGAATACCTATATGTGGTGGATACATTGTATTGCCAAATTTCACATAGATATTATTAATGAGAAATCCGAGCGACTCTATAAACAAAGAAACATCCCATGAATGATATGTAGTAGAGCTAAAGAATACTTAATGGCTTCTGACATTAATATATCGACCATCAGTTTTCTTGGATACCGATACTGTTAATGAACCAAAACGGACAATCAGGTCCTGCTGAGAGTCGAGAAATCCTATGTAGACACATGTCTGTGCGGTTAGTGACCTTTAGCGTCAAGTTTTTCCTTAAGACAGTTTGTGTTTTTTAATATCCACATACATTTCATTCATTTAGAAACAGTGGCGCAATACCATTCCCAAAATGTTTTACCTCCTCAATAGCCCTCGTCAGCAGGGTTGAAAGAAATCTGGTCTCGCAGCTGCTAGAACCAGCTATGAATCGAGCTTTGTATGGTGATTTATGTATTTTGGGAGTCCAGTACACTTTCGGTATATCGTTATGAGTGGTTGGAAGAAAAATACCTCTTCACTTGAGGAACATTTTATGGTTGTTAAATAAATATTCCATAGCAAATGCAGTTTGCGAGTAATTAGACGTATTCGGCAATGGTGTGCTTAGACTCAATTCTTTACATACATATGAATATTATATTATTTGGAGCTTTGTCTGCCGAGACTATGGCAAAGTCAGTCATGTTGGTGATACGGAGTTTAACTACGAACATCATCATGTCTTACTGTCATTGACAACTGTTGATCGCTTCTCTCTTACAGGGAACTAACTGGTGTTTTATTTTTATATCCGTTTGAAATTAGTGCTTTAAAGTGTTGAAAGAAAAATGTCTTCCAATCATCAACTCGAAAATTGTTTTGTAGACGACTGCTTCAATCACCGAATCACTTTCATCTTAGCTCAGTCGAGGCCGAATGCTCGCTCAAACGTCACACTGATGTTAATTACGTTATAATATTTTTTTTAGCTGGAGCGCATCATGTATCCAAGATGACCTCAAAGTTGATGTGGCCAATAACCAGGAGGCCACCTGGTTTGATCATGGACATGAAATTGGTCACTGCTATTTTGTGGTAATGTTGTTCAACACATCTTGGAGATGCGAAAAAGAGTTGTCCAGACACAGAACGGCATCAAACCCACCTTTTGGAGTGTTGATCGCCATCATATCGTCTACAAGGGACAGCCAGTTTGCTTTCTGGATAACTGAAATGGTACAAAATACTTAAGTTGGTAAACAACTGATTAAACGTCAAGCAGTTGCAACGACATGTAACGAGAGAATATTCAGGTTGACAATTATTCTTGCCTCTTCATCGTCCCCTTCACTGTGGCAGAGCCGTCCCTTGTTGTTTGTTGTGAATCAATGCACAATACGTGGAAAAAGAGAAGAAATTTGATTTTAGGTTTATTGTTTCGGTGGGAAATTTAAGCCGTACGACATCAGATTTTACAGGTTAGTTTTCCTAGGTATTCTTGTATTTACCAGGTTTCCCCATGTTAAGGCGTTCACTCCCATCAGACGTCCATGATGCTCATTCATTAACATCAGATGAATTGTTTGAGCTGATCTGTCATCACAGATCCCGGGCTAGCGTATCTAATTCCGCTTAAGTCGGTGCTAGGGGTCGTGTGGATACGTCATAATCTCCACATGAACAGCTGCAATAAAAGCGCGGCTGAGATACTAAGGCTACGTCCGAGATTCTTCCATATTCTTGGACCTGATTGCTGGGTGTTGACGATTTCTTTCCTGTAGAGTCATATGGTTGCTTTTTAGTCGCCAGACGTCGTCAATTTTTTCCACCTCTTGCATATCGCTCCAATTTAGTGCATTCATGTATATCAATGTAGGCTTACGATTTCAAAATTTCCAAAGAGATTACCAGTATGCATGACTGTTTAGTGCTTAAAAGAGATCTGTGGAAGGCTGCCTTATAGTGCCTATAGTGCCTAAACTGGAAATCACCTCTTAACTTTCTAAAATGTTATTGCATTACTTTTTCCACGAAGAAAAATGTTCTTACACACACTTATGTTTTAAATGATTTTATTTTAGAAAGAGTCAGTCAGATCAAGGATCTTAGTGTTCTTTCATCATCTAATCCTAACTTCGGCAGATGTATTGAAAATGTATGTTCTAAAGAATGGTTGGTTTTATCAAGAGGATATGTGAATATTGTAAATCTCCCGATATTTTACGCTCTCTCTTCGTTTGTCTTGTCAGAGGTACCTTAAATGTTGTTTTCCTGTCTTACCACCTCACGCCATTTGTCATATTAACCGCTTCAGGCGGATTCAAAAGAGTTTTCCGAAATTCTTATATTTTAAAGCTGGGAATAGTCACGACAATATTTGTTTTTTTTATTATTTTTTTTATTCAGGGCAAAACAGCGTTGTTCGCAGTGGTGAGACAAGCAATTATATATCTGAAACAAGGAAGTCTCTTTCTTCATGTGTGGAGTTCTACACCCTGTTAAGAGGTAGAGGCAGTCTGAGTATTTACAGATATATTAGTGTGACATATATATATGTAAATATATTTCCTCACATCCCTATTATACCTATACAGTTATCAAGTTTGTCCACAATGCAGAAGCAAACTAACTCCGAATAAACTTAATAAACGCATGGTGACAGTCTCAATATTTCGACAAAATTTGATTTGTCATCTTCAGGATGTGATTTAACAGCAGTTACAGGCTCTTATATACAAAAACGACTAACAAAGACTGAAATGGTTATTTAACCATTTCAGTCTTTGTTAGTCGTTTTTGTCATCTTCAGGATGTGATTTAACAGCAGTTACAGGCTCTTATATACAAAAACGACTAACAAAGACTGAAATGGTTAAATAACTGCTGTTAAATCACATCCTGAAGATGACAAATAAAATTTTGTCGAAATATTGAGACTGTCACCATGCGTTTATTAAGTTTATTCGGAGTTACTTTGCTTCTACATTATGCCAAGCTTATCAGTGGATCAACACAAGTTTGTCCACTTTACCCACCTTTTTGTAAAACTCTCGGCTTTTCATTCGCAGTAGTAACTGACCTTTTCTGCTCTGTAATAATTTGCGAATAAAATTTCGAATGTATTTAAATTTGGAGTTTGTTTCCTCATTTTACATTGATAAATATATTTTGTTGCTAGAAGGAACAGAGTATTTATTGCCTTGTCACCACTGTGAATGTCGCCGAATAAAATAAAACTTTCAGATAAATTGATAGATGTCACAGTCTCATGTGTTATCCAGTCCGATAATTCTGCTCAGAAGCTGGTGCTAACAATACAGTTATATAATAAGTGTTCCAATGTCTCGGGCTCTTCATCACACAAATCACATGTATCCGCCTGTTTTATTTTAATTCTATGGAGAAATACATTTGTACCTAAAATCCGGTTAGTAATTCGATATTGAAACCACTGGAATTGTGCATCTCTTGTACAAGCAAATGGCAGCCCATGAATATGCCTCCACTCTGTATTCGTTATTCCATACAGTTTCTCCCACTTCACCTCTGCTGTTGGCTTACTATATTTTTGCTCAACCAAAAGAGGATAGAAAGGTTTACAACTCTCAGAAAACTTTGTCAAAACTGAAATTTGGTAGGGTATCATGGGATACAACAGCCTGTATGAAATGTGCTTGAACTTTCTGAGATACATTTTCACAGACTTACGGATACCAAAATATTCCAGGAAGTGGCATTTAATAGTAGTTCTTTATTATTTATAGTGGCAGGTACATAACAAAACCAAATATATCAAACATTACACAACACCACCCAGCCCATACGGGCTTATCAGCCACTTTAAACAAATGAATATTTAAATCACGTGGCACGGTACGCATATAAAACATTTCTCCTTTTGACAAAAGTTTTCCGGATAAAATGATCAAATTTCCTTGTATGGTTTTCAAAAAGGTATTTCAGCTTATCAGCGTTTGATAGATTTCCAAAAACTACGTCTTTAAACAAATATTGTCTTTCATCTTCATAAACTGAACAGTAAAAAACAAAGTGCTCTTCATTCTCAATTTGATTAGCGTCACATAATGTACAAATTCTATCATTAACACTTTCTCCACGGTATCTACCGACCTCAATTTTTAAGGGCAAAACACCACATCGAAATTGAGCAACAAGTGATCTTTCAAACTTTGACAGATTCAATAAAACATAATTTTCAGTTTTATATTCATGTTTGAAAGTGACATATGTCCTTAGTTTTGTTTTTTTCTGTATAATACTCGACCATCGATCTGCTGTTTGCTTCAAGGATAGAGCTTGGTACATTTCAAGATCACACAGCTTCATACTATTATAAACATTACCTAAGTCAACATCACTTAAGATATCAAATAGATTTTTGCATCACCCACCCTGGCGTAACCAATCCCATATAAAAATAAATTTCGTTAAACGAGAGTTATCCATCGAAATTAAACGATTACACAATCTCAAAATTTCAACATTTAAGTTTTCAGAGAAGGCCAACCAATATCACCATAAACAGCATCAAGTGGGGTCAATTTATGAACGCCAAGAAAATATCTCTCGGCCCTGTTTACAATGGCATTACAAACAGGAAAGGTATGTTTATCCATCCCCCATACTGCGACACCATAGTTGAGTATAGGAAGAACGCCTTTGTTAAATAAAGCAGTGTAAGTTTTAAAACGAAGACCTGATATATTTCTACATTTGCTAATAACTGATCTAAGCGCTCTACCTGCGGATTCCGATAGGGTTTTAGCAGCAATTTCAAAATTCATATACTCTGTAAATATTACCCCAAGATACTTGTAACTATCTATGTAGTTAATAACTATATTACCCAGCTTAAACTCAAAAGTACTACGTTTTTCTCTACGTTTTCTAAAGTGAACAATTTTGATTTATTAATATTTACATTAAATCTCCATTTGCTGCACCAGGTATTAACAACATCTAATAATTTTTGTAAATCAGTTTCGCTGTCAGCTAGAATAACAATGTCATCCGCATAAGCCAAAATAGATATCAACTTCTCGTTTTATTAACTCCCAAATTACATTGTTTTACTTCTTCAATTAAACCATTTATATAAATTGAAAATAGTGTGGGCGATAGAGTATCCCCTTGCCTCACTCCGGAGTTAGTGCTAAACCAATCAGTAAGATAGTTATTAACCTTTACAGCTGAGATAGTATTAGAATATATTTTTTTGACAGCTCTATATATATCACCGTCAATTCCAGAACTCAGTAATTTATAAAAAAGTTAATTTCTATTAACCAAATCAAAGGCCTTTTTAAGGTCAATGAAGCAAGAGTAAACAGGCTTACCCTCTGATACATAATTATCAACTATACTTTGCAGAGAGAATATATGGTCCATACAAGATCTGTCTTTTCGAAAACCGTTTTGTTCATCAGAAAGCAAATCGTTTTCTTCTGCAAAAGTTGAAATTCGGCCGTTAAGCACACTGCTATAAATTTTATATAAACATGATAGTATACTAATTCCCCGGTAATTCAAAGGGACTCTAGGATCGTTATTACTTCCCTTTGGGATACAAAAAATCAACGCTTTCAACCAAGCTGTTGGCAATAAATCATTTTTAAAATATAAATTCAAGAAGGTATGCAACACATCCTTAACTGTATTATTTTTCAACACTTCATTAGGAATATCATCAATTCCAGGCGTTTTGTAACTTTTTGCATTATCTATAGCCTTACAATTTTCTCTCTTCTCTAATGGTCTATTTAATGAGTTATTTGAATTCATTAAATTCTCCTTTTCATCTAATTCATTAAGTTTACTAGTATAAAAATGCTCATCATAAACTTCATCATTGATATTATATAATTGCTGATAATCATCATGCCAGCGTTTCAAAACAATTGCCGGGTCCGTGCAAACATCTCCGTTGTCGTCAACAATTTCCATTGGTATATTAGTTTTTCGTTTCGGTCCTAATTTCTTTCTTTGATTCCAAAAGGTTTCTGGATTCTGTGTGCAAACTGATTCTATTTTCTCCATAATTTCATTGTTATATTTTCTTTTATAAAATCTAAGCTTTTTATCAAAATCTTTTAAAGCTACTCGGTACTCATTATGTAACCTGTTTTTGGCTTGTCTATTGCCTCTGCATTTAACAAAACATCTTTCTTTCTCGTGCATAGATTTCCATAATTCTGATAGCTCAGTGTTCCAATAGGGTTTTGCATTCTTATAACGTTTACGATTACGTCTATTGGTTTCTTCTAACGGCAAAAGATGGATTTTTATTTCAGAAATAATTAATTCAGTCAATTCACTATATTTTGCATCAATAGCAGCCTGTGTGTGTCGAGTTTGTTGCAAGCTATCGATAAAGTCTACTATAAATTGGCATAAAGCATCAGACGACAAAAAATCAGCAGGCATACATCGCGTTTTATATCGACAAGTATTATAATAATTTGGGATAAATTCTGTGTCTAAGTCATCATTATCATCACTTACAAATGTAGGTGTGTTGTTCCTTAATTTGATTTTCAAAGTGAGAGTGGCATGATCTGGCACTTTACACTTATCTGATAACAGGTGGTGTAATTGTAGTTCATCTATTTTATCTCTGCATGTTTCTACCTTAAAGGATACACAATCTGAGAACATATCATGAGGCACAATGAAATAATCAACAACAGATCTACCAGACGACCTAATACATGTAAACTGATCATATTCGGGCGTTATTCGCCCATTGACCACACACATCCTACAATCATTTAAAAATTCAATCAGGGATTTACCGTGGTTATTCACACCGGCATCTATACTTGATCTCGAAAAAACAGAAGCTAACTGATCAACTTCATTTATCGATTCAGACATAGTTCCGATTCGAGCGTTTAAGTCACCACAAATTATTAACGCATCATGTTCATAAGCATACATGTATACTTGGGAAACCAAATGATTAAAAAAGTTTGACGCATCTCTCCCATATGGAGAATTTTCAGGGGGCAAATAAACACTGTATATGATAAACTTAAAGTCAGAGACTTTATCTGTGAATTCTACACCCAAAATTTCATCATGCCCTTTATCCACAATGTTGACGGCGTATGTTTGAAGCATCGATTTTTTTATAAACATGCCGACACCACCAAATGTTTTCGGGGCATTCACGTGTGTATATTTCCTGTGATGACCTAACCACATATATTTATCACTTAAAGAATTTCCAATAAAACTGTCATTTGATAGGTGTGTTTCACTTACACAGAATACATCAGCTTCTGTGTGCAAGATCAATTTTTCACGCAATTCACAGTTTCTCTCAGTCCATCCGTTAACATTTAAATTACAAATAATTAGTTCGTCACTTTCATACCTGTCCTACGTTTGATTTTCCCTCACTGGTTCACGACTCCCTGATCCTCGACCACTTGCACCATTCCCCCGCTGGCCCCGCCCGTATCTTCTACCGCCGCCTCGACCCCCTCGGCCTCGACCTCGTACCTCTGTCCATCGAAAACTATTATCATGCGGAGAACTAAACCTACCTCGTTCGGACGCGGACCGCTGTTCAGTGCGTTGTAGTGTATCTTTCTACAAATTCTTTCAAAGTGAATATATTGCCTGTATCATCTACAAGGTCATTCATATAGCGTATTCCAAGCCTATACCAATTTTTCATAAAGACAGGCTTATTCTCAATAAAAATATTGTCATTCATCCAAATTGGTTGAGCTAAAAGCTTGTTCTACTGTTTCACATTTTAAAGTTTTCAAAATATTGCCCATGCATCAAGGGCGTCTTTCCAGACGGAGTTAGATAAATTCCTTTCTAGTTCAAACAGCTTTCTCGGGCCATATTCAGCTAAACAAACACAAATTTTCAACTTTTTTGTACAATATATTATGGTATGTTGAACTACTTATTAGAAGTCTGTGGCGAAATTGTATATTTTTGCTGAATTTCTCCTGAGTGAAATAAACTTGAATGTGTCATTAAGACCAGATTCCCCCCCCCCCCCTGGAAATATGGAAATGTATGGTGATATAGAAATATTTTGGTCATAGTTTATTATTGTTACCTGTACTAAAATTACTGGTCATGGCCCTGTAGTTGTGAAGCTCTTTGTATGTGAATATTGGGTACAGGGATAGTTTTATTGTCTGTATCTAATATTAATTGGGGTTATCATAATTGTAATTCGCGCCCTGGTCATTTGCCACGCCCATCTTTTTGAGTACAGGCCGGGAAGACCCCAGACTCGTTCAAACGTAAGTTATAGTTATTTATCTTTGGAATTGGATAAAGTTCTTCGCTGTGTATTGTCTAGACATGTGAAAGAAATTATTGGTTAAGTATCAGCAGCTGAAGTTACGTGGCCACAAAATTATTTAACTTTTTCGACTGATGTCAGGTCTTACGATCTTTCCGCCATGTTTGATATTTTTTCAAGCTGGTCATTTTGACAAATGTTTTCGGCCGTGAATATCATTTTCACCTTGCAACGATACTTAAACAATAAATTCCCATGTTCAGAGTTATTATTACTTACTGTTTATGGTTATTATCGATCGTAAAGTGCGATATATTTCCCAGTTTTGTGAGATGTGACGAACTCTCTCGTCGTTGTTGTTCATAGACCAGCATGTTTACCGCCGTTTTCGGTAAATGCCGCCTGACGTTCTCGTCACTTTGCGACAATCATTCCCGCTCTTTGTAGCGTGGAGAGTAAACATAAGGGACCTAACTTGAAATTTAGAGAATGCTGAATTTAACTGTGTCAAGTTGTTCCCCCTTTTCTAAATATTCCTGCCAGAAATGAATTGTTCAAAATTAGTATGAGGAAACAAATTTCTGTATTTTCTATAGCTGCCATCTTGCAATTTTCTTATGCTCATGAATATTCATATATTCTATAGTATTTTCGGTTTTAGCCAATCAAACCTCTGAGTGCATCTTTTGGGACTGCTGGTACCAGGTACCGTACCTTATGAATATTCATGAGTATTGCCCATAAATATCCATGAATGGCTCAATTCCCATTATTTTCCCAGATGATCTCGGACCATCATCTGGGCAACATCTCAATTACTATAGTAAAGCATTGAACTGTTGAGCTGATTGTATTGCCTTTCTGACCAGAGAAACATGGATGTAGGTTTTGGAACAAGAAACTGAAGAAAAGTACAGTAATGATTAATTTGTCAGCCACAGTAGGGTTAAATTGAGAGTTCTGACACCAGTTTTCCCAAGAACTGTTTTGAGACTGAGAGTCCCAAGTTGTGACACTGGACTTCCCATTCCATTATTGGGACTGATATTCCCAGTTTTCTAGGAGTAGTATGTACAGTTTCAAGTTCGACTGACTCTGTTGGTGCCATATTCTCAAGTTGGGACTGGGAGTCCCAGGAGAACTCAATTACCCCTGAAATCTTCAATAGTGAACTCTGTAGTCTCATAAATTATTAATTTGGGACTGGGAGTCCCAATTTGACTCCGTGATCTCATAATCCTCAATTTGGGACTGGGAGTCCCAAAATTAACACTGTGATGTAGTTTACCAGAATCCAGTGACTGTTTACTCCTAAAATATTAAATTTCAACTTCTGGGACTGAACTATTCAAGCCGTATTTTCCTGGGAAGTGTTGTCAATTATTATTTGGCATTATTCCTTCTGAAGTACAGTTTCAGATTTATTGGGACTGAAAGTATCAAGTACTGGAAGTGAATAAATACCCATATCTTAGGCTGACAAATTTTTCATATTTATTCCTACATTAGTCATTGAACTTTTCCGTGAGAATCAGATCAGAATATTACCAGTTAACCTCGTCATATACCCATATACATGTTGCCTTTACGAATAAAACTGTTTGCTGTTTATTTGTTGAACTTTAAAACGGGACTTAACTTGCTCATTGAATAGCGATTTCTTGAATAGTGAATGACCAAATGAATATCGACAGGACTTGACTTATATGACGAATCACACAGTAGCGGGCGTCTCCATGAAGAAATGCTACTAACGAATGGGAACATCCATATACCACTGGTAAAATTCACGCTACCAATTGAGTTTTGAGTTAGTACTGGTGAAGAAGTACTGTAACTGAGAAATCGCATATTCGGTGGTGATATTGGATCGAAATCCGCTACAACTTGGTGGCAGCGGTGGGATAAAAGCTGAATTTAGCTGTTAAGCACCAGCTTATTTGGATCATTTACTATGGAGCATGGTAGAGGAATTGAGGACATTGACAGTGATGATGAAATAATCTTCAGAATACCACCTCGGGATGAACCTGAAGATCATGATGCAGGTCCGAGATCATCTCCACATGAGTTTGGTCATGGCGATGCCACTCATGTGTCACATTCAAGTCGTCGTCACCTGAAACCAGAGACATATAACGGGGAAACTTCTTGGGATGAATACCTGAGAATATTCAACACCATCTCCAGAATAAATGGATGGAAGAAGACGGAGCAGGCAGACTATCTGTTCACACATCTCAAAGGCCCAGCACGACAACTGGCATGTATATTATCTGATGAACAACTGAATTTCGACAACCTGGTCCTAGTCCTGGGAAACAGATTCGGTCGACGAGACCAGGCTGAACTCTACCTGGCTGAATTACGGGGAAGACGCCGTAAAGATAAAGAAAGACTGCGGGAACTGGGGCAGGCTATTCTGAAGATTTCAACTCTAGCTTATCCAGGGATGTCGTCAGAGCATCAAGAAAGATTGGCGAAGATTCACTTCATAGATGCACTGGATGACTATGAGATGCGGATGTTGGTTCAACAGGGAAAACCAGACAACTTGCAACAAGCAGTCACCCTAGCCCTAGAAATAGAGGGGTATTGGAAAATTGAAGCTCATCGCCGTGGAGATGTTCCACGACGTCGAAATGTCAGAGAAATTATGCCAGTTCCAAAAGACGATGAAATAGGGAAAAGATTGGAAGCCTTGGAGAAAATGATGAAGGAAATGTCTGCGGCACAGCATTCTTCCAGAGATTCCGCCGTGTACCAGTCCAGAGGTAACAGACAAGTACCAATCTCTCCCAGGGATGTGGAATGTTCTCGTGTCACCAGAAAGGTCATTTTCGTCGTGAATGCCCAAGGAATAAAGGTCGTCAACAACAGCAGTTTATGGGAAACGGGGAACAACCGACCCGGAGGGGCGAGGTTCGGTTGTAGAGCCTAAACAGCCCCAACAACACATGTCAACTTCACAGAAGATAGACAATACAAATATTAGTTCGGATAGAAGTTCATCAGAGCTGGACACTGTAGAATCTGCAATTAATCCAGAAGTAACACGGTGCAAACCTGTACTTGCGATAGAGATGGGTAATCCGGAAAGTGGGATGTTCGTTACTGGACATATTGGTAGTAACAAAGTTTTGTTTCTCGTGGACACTGGGTCTTGTGTCACGATAATTTCAAGTCACGTCTATGGCTGTATACCAGCATTAGAGCGACCGAAATTGGTTCCCACAGAATTGAGATTACAAGGTGCAGATCATAAGCCACTAGAGGTGGTAGGGATGTGTCAGCTGGATATAGGGATCCTGTCGAGTCCTACTTACATGGAGGTTATCGTGGCAGATATCAAATGTGAGGGGATCATAGGAATGAACTTTTTGACTAAATTTGATTGCGAAATTCATCCCAGACGGAGATGTATAACCTGTGAAGGGCAGCAGCTTTTATGCTCTAGGTTGTCAGATGTATCAAGTTGTTGTCGGCTTGTCATAGACCAGACAGTAACCATACCAGCTGGTCAACAGATAGTTGTAACCACTACACCTTCAAAAGGACAGGAATTAGTGGGAAAATGGGCTATATGTGAACCTCTCCTTAAAATTCCCAAACATGCAGACTTGTTAGTTGGGAGAACACTGGTCGATACAGAAGTAGTAGAAATCCCAGTAACTGTGTTAAATTTGGGAGTGGAACCAGGAACCATTTACAAGGGAACTACGGTAGCTGAACTGAGCCCAGTGTTCAATATTAGTGACCCTATGGCATCTGAAGATAAAACAGCACTGGAGAGTGACATTAGTTTTCTTACTTTGAATAACATTTCATCTAGTACTACGACAGATGATGCACCTGATCATATGAAAGCCATGTATGAGGAGAGTACCAAAGCCATGAAAGATGAGGATAAGCTGAAAGTGAAGTCCTTGCTGCTAGAATATCAAGATATATTTGCCATGTCTGATGCAGATCTGGGTAGAGCTAACGGAGTCAAACATAGCATCAACACGCAAACAGCATTCCCATTGCGTCAACAGGCAAGAAGATTACCAGTTCCGAAGCAGGAAGAGGCAGATAAACAGATTACAGACATGTTGGAGAGAGGGGTAATAGAGAGATCTTCAAGTCCATGGGCATCACCAATTGTTCTCGTCACTAAGAAGGATGGTACTTTAAGATTCTGTATTGACTTCAGAAGGCTAAATCAGGTCACGGTGAGAGATGCCTACCCTCTGCCAAGGATTGATGACTCACTTGATTCACTGCATGGTGCAACCTGTTTTTCAACACTCGACCTTGCTAGCGGCTACTGGCAGGTGGAACTGGATGAGGATGCCAAGGAGAAGACAGCTTTCATCACGAGAAGTGGGCTCTATCAATTTAAGGTTATGCCATTCGGCTTATGCAACGCGCCTTCCACTTTTGAACGCCTTATGGAATTAGTTCTAGCAGGGTACCAGTGGGAAATTTGCCTGATCTACATTGATGACATAGTATTTGGCAAATCTTTCGATGAGGCTATCAACACTCTACGCGAAGTATTCCAACGCCTGAAAGAAGCGGGACTGAAACTCAAACCCAAGAAGTGCCATTTGTTTCAAAATGAAGTCAACTATTTGGGAGACATCATTTCTACCAAGGGTGTTTCAACAGAACCCCAGAAAGTTCAAGCTATCAAGGATTGGCCTACACCAACTACAGTTACGGAAGTAAGAAGTTTTCTTGGTTTGGGATCCTACTATCGACGTTTCATACAGGACATTGCAATGTTTCTGAGAGACGATCAAGGGCTTACAATATTCGTATTGATGGTCTATCTGTGGTGGATGGTCAAACCTGTGAACATGTAGTAGCAGATTTCCTGGTTGAAAATACTCTGGGGGGTTTTATTGATACTACAGAGGCCCTAAAATCCATCGAAGTTGCGCATAAAATCAAGTCCCGGAAAGACTCCCCCGGTAGAGAACCCCAGCTGATTATTAGATTCTTCAGCCGAAATGTCCGAAACAAGGTTGTGATTGATTTCAAACTACTTAGGAGGTTACATAATACTAATCATGGTCCTGAAAGCAAACTGTCGTTCAATGTCATGGAAGATCTGACTGTGGCTGATTACAACCTCAAACGGAAAGCAGCTCCTCTTATGGCCCAAGCCTACAAAGACAATAAAAAAGTTCGGTTCACCTCGGCCGCTCTTTACATTGATGGCAAAATGACGCCTATTATTTGACTACGTTGCACTATCCGCTATTGACTGTTTGGTCTTGGTATTTTCTGTGTCGTGTAAAGCCTGATCGAGCCATAATCTGTAAATAGTTGATTGTCATTGACATGCCTTGTTTTGCCGGAAGTGTTATATCAAGTCCCACAATAGACTGACAGACGAAATGTTCTTTATTGGCAATGCTGTACTGCCCTACACTGTCAGTGACTGATCACTGGCCTTTGTGTGTCCTGCACTTGATCGAGGCTCTCCAGTGTTAATTTTCGCGTCGCGTTAATTGACCGGAGTATGTTGTTCAATGCTGATGTGTCTGGCCTATTTTTACGTTCCCGGAAGCCCGCAACCTGTGTGCTAACCACTCTGACTCCATGTTTCTACACGTCATATATTTCAATGAATACTGCGGCTCATGTTCCATTCCCCATTGTTGTCGTTCTTTTCTTCACTGTGCTTTGGAGTGCGCGATCATTCAGAGCAGTTTGCCACGATCTGGTTTTATTATATCGTTTCCTTTGTTTCTTATAGACGTGTCAGATAAGGGCAATGTATTGCGGACTCTAAACACGTTGAATTGCACTACGTGCCGCTACCGGGATAATGTTTTACGCTTATATTGGTCACTAGATTACATTAGAACATGACGGTCGAATACCAGAGAGCATTTTAGCCTCTAATTCAATTTGTCATGATTACACATTGTTTGTGCTATATTCACTTTTATTCCGTTTTCGTTGCTTGCTCAGTTAAACTCATTACTTTATACTCGGTATCATATGTCTGTCGATTCTTTACTTTTTCCAGTCATGATTGCCTTTCCGTGATATGGATGTTATCTCAAGCTTATTCGATAATTTCCCTGACCAGAATACCTATACCTCGAATACAGACTTTCAAAATTTATGTTTTAATCCGATTCAACTGAACTCCAAAGAATCAGCCGATTACATAACTGATGATAATATCCATGAATCTACCCACTGGAGTATGATTAATTCTCAATCAGAATATTTCGTCGAGGACTCCTTTAACAATAAATTCACTGAATTAAACAGCAACGGATCAGAAAACATATCGTTTTTACATATCAATGCACGAAGTCTCAGGAAGCATTTCTCCGAAATATTTGGCTTCATTTCCAACCTTAGGTGTAAGTTTACTGTTATCCTGCCACAGAACAACTTTATGAAATACCTGGATACACCCCTTACTTCTCATCAAGACAAACTAAACGTGGGGACGGCGTTGTTCTCTACGTCAACGACAATATTAAATCTTGCACTGTCAGAGAAAATTTATCATCGCATGATGACCAATATGAATCTTTGTTTGTTGAATATGACTGCCCTCCAACACTAAATGAAACGAACAATACAAAATCGGTTATCGGTATATTTTACCGTCCTCCAAACAAAATGTAAATTACTTTAATGATAAATTATCATATATACTGAATACTCTCAAGCCCGAGAAAGAAAAAGCATAATAATGGGGGATTTTAACATAGATTTATTTAAAACCGATCAACACATACCTTCCAAATCGTTTCTTGATATAATGAATTCTTACCATTTTTTCCCCAAAATAGCAAAACCTACTAGAGTAAATTCCAGCACAGCAACTCTTATTGACAATGTTTTCACAAATTCCTATACCGAAACTCTACTTTGTGGCATTTTCCTGACCGACATAAGTGATCATTTTCCGATCTGCTATATTGAAAATCAATGTTTAATAAATGATCAGCAAAATAAAACCTTAACTTACCGACATGTCATTGCAGGACAAAAGGAGAAGTTCTTAAATAAAATAGTAAATGTTAATTGGGATGAAGTTATAGATGAACCTGCTGATGTAAATCGAAGCTATGAACTATTTACGAACAAGTTTTCTGCTATCTATAATGACTGTCGGTAATGAATAAGATAGTAAGAAATTCTAAAACGAAAAAACCATGGATAACTCAGAGCATATTGACATCTATAAATGAGAAAAATAGGCTTTTCAAACTTCAACTTACTCTCAATGATCCCTTACTACGAAAACAATATAGACAGTATAGAAATAAACTAAATCATACCTTAAAAATAGCTAAGGGAATGTTCTATCATGCGAAATTTAATGAATCCAATAATGACATAAAGGAAACGTGGAAAACTATCAATGAATTGTTGAATCGAAGAAAAACAAATGTTCTCCCTGACAGATTTAGGATAAATAACACTGATACAACTAACCCACAGAATATTGCGAATGGCTTCAATAAATATTTTTCTGCCGTTGCTTCTAATCTAGCCGCTAATATTCCCTTGGTTGGGGTAACTTATACCGATTTTCTAAGTGAACGCAACAATATTGCTTTCGAATTTCAACCATGTACAGTGGGTGAAATCCATGAATTGCTTCTGGATTCCAAAAGCTGTGCTGCTGGAACCGATGGTTTATCTATGTCACTTCTTAAGCCTGTACTCGATTTTGTTACTCTCCCGTTGTGCTCAGTTGTAAATCTCTCCTTTGTAACAGGTGTCGTGCCATCCTCAATGAAAATTGCTAAAGTTACTCCCGTTTTTAAATCTGGAGACCCTAGTCTGGTAGAAAATTATAGGCCGATATCGGTTCTTCCATGTTTCAGCAAAGTTCTCGAAAAGTTAGCAGCAAAACGTATCAATGAATTCTTATGTACACACGCAATTCTTTGCTCAAACCAATTCGGATTCCGATCCAATCACTCTACTTTCCTAGCTGGTTTGTCTCTCTATGAATCACTGGTCTCCGCCAAGGAATCCAAACAGTACAGTATTGTTTCTTTTCTCGATCTTTCTAAGGCCTTTGATACTGTCAACCACGATATTCTTCTTCATAAGCTTCATCATTATGGATTCCAGGGCGTGAGTAACCACTGGCTCAAGAGTTACTTATCTGAACGCTACCAGTCGATCAACTTCAATGGCACGGCATCTGATTTGAACCTAGTTACCTGTGGTGTTCCACAGGGATCCGTCCGTGGTCCTATATTATTCCTGATTTACATCAACGATCTCAATGTGGTTTCTCAACTTCTTAAAATAATTATGTTTGCTGATGACACCAGTGCTGTATATTCCCATGCAGATCCGACTACCCTATTTCAAACTATGTCAAACGAACTCTACTTAATGTACAATTGGTTTTCTTGTAATATGCTATCCTTAAATATAACGAAAACTAGATTTATGTTAATAAAACCAAATAGTAGGGCGCATATGTCATTTCTACCGCAATTATATATCATGGGACAGGAAATTGAACAGGTTATATATTTTAAGTTCCTTGGCATTTACTTCAATGAAAAACTGAATTGGTCCACTCATATTAACGAAGTATGTAAAAAAATATCCATAAATATAGGAGTAATTCATGTTATAAAAAACTGTCTTAACATGAAAACTTTACGTATCTTGTACCAGTCTTTAATCTATCCATATCTACAATATTGTAACCTGATATGGGGAAATACGTATCACAGTCACCTTTTGCCGTTAATTAGACTGCAAAAAGAGCAATAAGAGTTATTTCTTTAAGCAACAAATATGATCATACAGCTCCTTTGTTTGCAAAACTGAAACTGCTGACCCTAAACGACATTAATTCTGACCTTACTCTACGCCTTGCCCACAAATTTCTCTACCACCCTTTCCTTTTACCGTTTGAATTCCGATCCTACTTCACGAGATTGAAAGAAATACACCAATACCACACTCGTGGCCATGATCTTGACCTATATAGACCCTTTTATCGTACTGACCTTAGTCTGTACTCTCCTAAAATAAAGGGGCCAAACGAGTGGAATAAATTACCCTCGGAACTGAAACAATGCAAATCTATTTCTCTTTTTAAATCTAAGATACAAACATATTTATTGCAAAATACCGCTAATTAATATATTTTATTTGCAAAGCTGAGCAATTGCATCATACCTGTTGATTATTCACCCGAAATATAAACTTTGTGCTCTTTTATTCCATACCTCCACTATCATGTTAGACATTCTTTAATAGAAGCTGTCTTTTCTTTTATTATATCTTGATTTTGTAATTAATCCGGGATAATTCAAACCCTTCGGGTGTTATCTCCCGCCAATCTATATGTTCTCTAATCTGTATATATTACTGTACTTGTATTCCCTTTCTGTATATGACTGTTCAATTTGATTTCTTTTGATTGGTGAATAAACAAACAAACAAACAAACAACCATTTCAAGGCCATTACATAAATTAACGGAGAACAACAAGGAATTCAAATGGACCGAAGAATGTGAAACCTCTTTCAGAACCTTACAACTAAAATTAAGCAGTACCCCAATCTTAGCGTTTCCAAGTTCCCATGGCGATTTCATTCTTGATACAGATGCAAGTAATACAGGGATTGGAGCTGTTATATCCCAAATTCAGGAAGGTCAAGAGAAAGTTATTGCCTACGCTAGCAGAACTCTCAGTAAATCTGAGAGAAATTATTGTGTGACACGCCGAGAGTTGCTTGCTGTAGTGACCTTTGTCAAGTACTTCCGACACTACCTGTATGGTAGACATTTTACCGTGAGAACAGATCATAATGCTCTCAGATGGTTGATGAACTTCAAAGAACCTGAAGGTCAAATCGCTAGATGGCTCGGGTTGCTCAGTACATTTGATTTCGAGATTATTCACCGCCCTGGTAAACTACATGGTAACGCAGATGCCTTATCCAGAATCCCGTGCAAATGGTGCGATAAGTTTGGATATACGGATACAACAGTCAATGCAGTTGAGGAAGTTCTGAAATTGATTCCAGAGACTATAGATGTTGAAACCCAAACCGATCACTCTGGACCAGTGGGAACCATAGAAACAAAGATCAAGTGGATTCCTAAAAATTGGACGTACAGGCAGAAGTATCAGCGACGACGTAAACCTCAACCATATGCAGCACAAATACGAGCTGTTACAACAAGACAACAAACCAAAGTACCACAGAGGAAACATGAAATGACAGCACCATCTTTGCCAGACCTTACCAGTTCCACAGAGTCAACTGACAGATGGCCTGATTGCAACATCGCTTATCTTCAAAGGAAGGACAAGGACCTCCAATGGATAATAGAAACCAAAACAAAAGATGAACACCGACCCGACTGGACTGAAGTTTCGTCACAGAATCGAGCAACAAAATGCTACTGGGCACAATGGAATAGGCTATCATTCAGAAATGCTGTACTTCAACGTAGATGGGAAACCGAGAATGGGCATAGTCACCATTATCAGATTCTACTGCCTCCTGAACTGAGGAAGGAAGTCTTTCAGCAGTTACATGCATCAAAAACAGCAGGTCATCTGGGATGTGGGAAAACTATTCCCAAAATTAAGATGTGTTATCACTGGTATGGCATGAGTAGAGACATCCGTCTGTGGTGCAAGCAGTGCGATAAATGTAGTTCCCGGAAATCACCAAGCCATAGGCCAAGAGCACCCATGAGACAGTACACAGTTGGTGTACCACTGGAACGCGTTTCAGTGGACGTATTGGGTCCATTGCCAAAGGCGAGGAAGGGTAACCTGTATATCCTCATCTTACAAGATTATTTCACCAAGTGGGTAGAGGGATATGCCATACGAAACCAAGAAGCAGAAACTGTTGCTGACAAAATCGTAAAGGAATTCATCTGTCGATTTGGTGTGCCTGAGCAATTACATTCCGACCAGGGTACCAATTTCCAATCTAACGTTCTTAAGGAGGTATGTCAGTTATTGGATATTCAGAAAACTGGTACTACGCCGTACCACCCACAGTCGAACGGAATGGTGGAACGTTTTAACAGAACTCTTGAAGACAGACTAGCAATGATGGTGGATAAACAGGGACGAACAGCTACCATTTGCTCTGATGTCATATAGATCAGCCATACATGATGTTACACAGGAGACACCAACCATGATGATGCTGGGAAGAGAGATAACTCTTCCAGTAGACCTAATAACAGGTAGATCAATACAAATGCCGACAACGGAAGGAACCGAATATGCCGCTGAGCTACGTGATCGCTTAGAAATAGCCCATGAAAGGGCCAGAGAATTTCAAAGGAAAAACGTACAGCGACAAAAGCGGAACTATAACGTTGGGAAGAAGGGGAAAGTCTTCGAGATCGGTGATGCAGTTTGGCTGTACGATAATGCGCGTCACAAGAAGTTATCTCCGAAGTTAGCCTGTCGTTGGACAGGTCCCTTCCAAATCATTGGGAAAATGGATGACACTGTATATCGTTTGCAGAAACATCCCAATGCCAAGAAGAAACTGGTCCATTATGATCGATTGAAGCTGTATGAGAGAACCGACTTCACATCATGGACAGTGTGATTGCATGACAATATACCGACTTGGACTGTGGACAAAAACAGACAAATATATCGAATGAACATGTTTTATTGAACTAAAAAAACAAAACATATTACATACGACAAATGAGAACAAATTTACAGTTGAAAAGACAATGTTGAACTGTTACTTAATGAAGGCTTTATATTTACAGATGTCGGAGTCAATCTTTTATTGTCAGTGTGGATTAGAGTTCAAGTCAAAATCAAGCTTGTACCGTCACAAGGTGACCTGTAAGAATCAACCAGAAGAGTGTCCCTATTGTCAGATGCCAATGCGAAGCAAAGCACGCATGTTCAAACATATGGACGATTGTACCTCCTCCCCATGGGTAAGGAGAAGAGGGAGAGTCGCACAGCAAGTGAAAGTGAAGGCCCCAAAAGTCCGTCGAGCCCCTGCCAAACAGCGTCAACAAGTTAAACCTAAAAAATCTGTCAGTAGTCCAGGGACACCGTTGTTGGATGAACGTAGCAATGACATCAAGCGCATACGGTCGGATGTTGCAGTGAGCCAAAGTTGCAGGCTATCTAGTGCTACATTGGTGCCAAGTGCTTCATTCACCAAGAAGTGTAAGCCTGCCAAGGTAGTGAGTGTCCCAGTGATCATATCATCAGAATCATCTCCACAGACCACGGTTGAGTCCAGAGTCCGGACCACCAGCGTGCATCAGATTGACCTGGATGTATCAGATGCAGAGGTTATCCCGAGGAAGGAAATCATTGTGACACCGGTTGGACGTATACCATCAACCAGTAATGCCACTCTTGACTTCCCGGAACAGCTGATAATCACTTATGAGAGTCAGGCTGAGGCTGAAGCTGTGGAGGAAATTGTTACACCTGATTTCTGGTCCTTCCTCACAACTCCACCAGTCACCACCATTGCAGCGTTTGCAACCAACACATCGAACGATGAGTCAACGCCAGCTACTTCCCCTTTAAAATCAGTGTCAGTAACTTCTAATCAAGAGTGTCTACCAGTCGTCAATTCAATCGTTCCATCGATGACATCAGCACCCACGCCCATAGTCAACTTGAACAACTCTGCGGCAAGTGTGATCTGTTCCATGGAGTGTTCTGTCACCACCAATCAACCCCCTGTTGATGTTATTCCAGCATCTGTTTCGACAAGCTCTTCCACCATGGTCACCAGTTCTGTCATTACCAACTCTCTGGCTCATCAGTTTACTGATTTGGTCATCAGTTCTGCTCTTCCCAACTCTATGGTTTGTCAATCTATTGTAAACGTCTCAAGCTCGGGGACATGTATATACCAGAATAGTAATTTCTGTCCAACGAGAGTAACCAGTTCTTTCACGCCTCAAGTGTCGAACACCTTTGAGAGAGCCAGTCCGATGGAGGAAGGTGGTAATGTCATACCAACCATCATAACACCTAGGAGTGATGAGGCTGTTGGATATCCACACATCCACAGAATGAAGACAACATCTTATTCCGATGGCAAGATTACCACTGTGAAGGAAGAAGTGATCGAGTCGTACACTTCCTCAAAGTGTGTCCTTTGCGGTACCAGGAGGGTGTCATCTGAGGAGTAGAAGAAAAAGAAACACGGAACATTCCTTATCATATAATATATTTGTTGTGACTTTAAATTTCGTAATTTGATGATTCTATTTCCCAAAGTTAAGAACAATTTAGATTTGAAACTGTTCGTCAGATGGATATTCCTGCGTCATGAACATATCTTTTGAGACTTGGACAGATCTGGAACTGTGTACATAAGTTAACTTGAATGCGCCGTTGAATCTAATTCTATCTTTCTTAACTTGAAAACCTGCCAGAGACTATTCATAGTGACATTTTAAGCATATAAGTACATCACACTCACCTTCATCTCTATTTCATCTTCAATGTCTTTGAACGAGGTTTGGGGATTTCCTATTGTTGCTGGAGACCTTTGTATACATTTCCGTCCTTGATTAGTCGTCATGCCCTGTTGTTGCCTTGCTCGGGACGAGCAATTTTTGTGGAAGGGGATGGTGTGGCGAAATTGTATATTTTTGCTGAATTTCTCCTGAGTGAAATAAACTTGAATGTGTCATTAGGACCAAATTCCCCCCCCCCCCCCCCTCCCTGGTAAATATGGAAATGTATGGTGATATAGAAATATTTTGGTCAAAGTTTATTATTGTTACCTGTACTAAAATTACTGGTCAGGGCCCTGTAGTTGTGAAGCTCTTTGTATGTGAATATTGGGTACAGGGATAGTTTTATTGTCTGTATCTAATTTTAATTGGGGTTATCATAATTGTAATTCGCGCCCTGGTCCTTTGCCACGCCCATCTTTTTGAGTACAGGCCGGGAAGACCCCAGACTCGTTCAAACGTAAGTTATAGTTATTTATCTTTGGAATTGGATAAAGTTCTTCGCTGTGTATTGTCTAGACATGTGAAAGAAATTATTGGTTAAGTATCAGCAGCTGAAGTTACGTGGCCACAAAATTAGTTAACTTTTTCGACTGATGTCAGGTCTTACGATCTTTCCGCCATGTTTGATATTTTTTCAAACTGGTCATTTTGACAAATGTTTTCGGCCGTGAATATCATTTTCACCTTGCAACGATACTTAAACAATAAATTCCCATGTTCAGAGTTATTATTACTTACTGTTTATGGTTATTATCGATCGTAAAGTGCGATATATTTCCCAGTTTTGTGAGATGTGACGAGCTCTCTCGTCGTTGTTGTTCATAGACCAGCATGTTTACCGCCGTTTTCGGTAAATGCCGCCTGACGTTCTCGTCACTTTGCGACAATCATTCCCGCTCTTTGTAGCGTGGAGAGTAAACATAAGGGACCTAACTTGAAATTTAGAGAATGCTGAATTTAACTGTGTCAAGTTGTTCCCCCTTTTCTAAATATTCCTGCCAGAAATGAATTGTTCAAAATTAGTATGAGGAAACAAATTTCTGTATTTTCTATAGCTGCCATCTTGCAATTTTCTTATGCTCATGAATATTCATATATTCTATAGTATTTTCGGTTTTAGCCAATCAAACATCTGAGTGCATCTTTTGGGACTGCTGGTACCAGGTACCGTACCTTATGAATATTCATGAGTATTGCCTATAAATACAGGCTCAATTCCCATTATTTTCCCAGATGATCTCGGACCATCATCTGATCAACATCTCAATTACTATAGTCAAGCATTGCACTGTTGAGCTGATTGTATTGCCTTTCTGACCAAAGAAACATGGATGTAGGTTTTGGAACAAGAAACTGAAGAAAAGTACAGTAATGATTAATTTGTCAGCCACAGTAGGGTTAAATTGAGAGTTCTGACACCAGTTTTCCCAAGAACTGTTTTGAGACTGAGAGTCCCAAGTTGTGACACTGGACTTCCCATTCCATTATTGGGACTGATATTCCCAGTTTTTTAGGAGTAATATATACAGTTTCAAGTTCGACTGACTCTGTTGGTGCCATATTCTCAAGTTGGGACTGGGAGTCCCAGGAGAACTCAATTACCCCTGAAATCTTCAATAGTGAACTCTGTAGTCTCATAAATTATTAATTTGGGACTGGGAGTCCCAATTTGACTCCGTGATCTCATAATCCTCAATTTGGGACTGGGAGTCCCAAAATTAACACTGTGATGTAGTTTACCAGAATCCAGTGACTGTTTACTCCTAAAATATTAAATTTCAACTTCTGGGACTGAACTATTCAAGCCGTATTTTCCTGGGAAGTGTTGTCAATTATTATTTGGCATTATTCCTTCTGAAGTACAGTTTCAGATTTATTGGG
This sequence comes from Hanleya hanleyi, assembly GCA_036873755.1. Taxonomy (NCBI): domain Eukaryota; kingdom Metazoa; phylum Mollusca; class Polyplacophora; order Lepidopleurida; family Hanleyidae; genus Hanleya; species Hanleya hanleyi. Next base: position 25,960 of record JAVTVY010017607.1, read on the forward strand.
ACTGAAAGTATCAAGTACTGGAAGTGAATAAATACCCATATCTTAGGCTGACAAGTTTTTCATATTTATTCCTACATTAGTCATTGAACTTTTCCGTGAGAATCAGATCAGAATATCACCAGTTAACCTCGTCATATACCCATATACATGTTGCCTTTACGAATAAAACTGTTTGCTGTTTATTTGTTGAACTTTAAAACGGGACTTAACTTGCTCATTAAATAACGATTTCTTGAATAGTGAATGACGAAATGAATATCGACAGGACTTGACTTATATGACGAATCACACAGTAGCGGGCGTCTCCATGAAGAAATGCTACTAACGAATGGGAACATCCATATACCACTGGTAAAATTCACGCTACCAATTGAGTTTTGAGTTAGTACTGGTGAAAAAGTACTGTAACTGAGAAATCGCATATTCGGTGGTGATATTGGATCGAAATCCGCTACAAGTCTTATAAAACAAGCTATTTTAACTGATTTTTGGAATTCCTCTATGTCAATCATTTTTAGAGCTTCTGCTTGATAATTTTGTATACTGTGTATGCGCTTCACCCTGTCCATTCCTCTCCAAATAAAGTTAAATAATACTTTTTTCAATTTCTCAGTGAAGGATTTGGGAGGGGGGGGGGGGGGAGCAAGGTGAATGGCAAATGATTTAATTTTGGGAGAGTTAATGTTTTTACCGCTGTAATTCTGCCTGTCATTGTTGTCAGAAGTCTTTTATTCCAATGACCTTTTCGATTATCGTTACAATTTATCCTGGTCATTTCTATAAGGTCTTCGCTGGATGTGACCCCAAAAAGTTTGGACTTATTTTAAATGTATCATTTCCTATGTTTATACCAGTGCTATCTGTACTGTTTCTAATTTGAAGAGCCAAAATTTCCGCACAGATGATAAATAAATAAGCGGATAGTGGATCACCCTGTCTACATCTTCTTTCAACTGGGAAAAAATTCTGACAGGACGCCGCATTGAGTGACTGATGAAGTTATATTATTATAAAGTGATTTTATCCATTGTAATATCGAGGGACCAAACTTGAAAAACGATAACGCTTATTCCAGAAAGGTAAAAAAAAAATGTTATCAAACGCTCTTTCAAAGTCTATAAGGAGAACTAGACCTGAAAGGTTTTTAGTTTCTGAGTATTCCATTATATCATACACCGAACGGACGTTGTCTCCTATATACCTATCCTGCATAAAACCTGTTTGATCTTCTTGGATAATTTTCGGCAAAACTTTTATATTGCACATTTAATAAAGTTATCGGTCTCCAGCTTCCTAAATAGAATCTGGGTTTATCTCCCTTTGGGATACATGTAATAAGTCCTTGCCTTTGAGTGATTGACATCTCACCATATTCGTAGCCATAATTAATACTTCTTAGCAGGAAATTATGAAGATATTTCCAGTAAAATTGAAAAACTCTGAAGTAAACCCATCAATAGCTGGACTTTTTTTCATTATTTTGTTTCTTGACCGCGGCTAACGGTTCAGATTGTGTTATTGGTCCTTCAAGTTGAAGGGAGTCTTCTTCCGTAAGTTTAATGGGATCACCAGTAACATCGATTCCAGAGATATGTCTTCAATACTTCTCTTTTGATACAGAGAACTGAAGAATTTTTTCGTTTCTAATAGAACTCTTAGAAAACTTTTTTAATTCGCTCAGCAATACACAGGGAAGCAATTTTATATTGCACATTTAATAACGTTATCGGTCTCCAGGTTCCTTTGTTTCTAATAAAATATCTTTTTGGTCTGTTATAGTCTCATTTTGTTTACGGATACTTGGAATGGTTTTATTGACATAATTTCTTTTCTCCATTGCACAGAAATATTTAGAAGGTTTTTCCCCTCACCCAACCCCCATAATCTTGGTGTTCCGGGATGGATGGACAGTTACGTTGGATTTTGAATCGCCCGGCAAAGGTAAGAACTTGCACAAATTTACTAATTTGACAACGGGAATATATAGAGTGACACTTGTAGAATATGCTGATGTATTTTGTTTGGAGGTAAACCGTTTATTTCTCGTTTCACCCAAAATGCGTTTCGGACCTTGGTGTATTTCGACACTTCACCGTAATACCACCGCCCACAGCCCCCAAAACTCTTGTTTTGAGGGCCTGTGATTTCAACGAGGCTACTAAGGGAAATTAAAAAAACTGCATCGCACCCTGCATTCACATCACCTGAGTAGTAGAGAGAAGACGGGACGACGCGCGTTTTCCAGGGAGGTAACTCTTGGTCCCCTTTTTTCCAGGTTAAAGGTATAGGGGACGCCCCATCGCCTTTCACCTCTGGGGCGCCTGGGGCGCCAGGGGGCGCGACCAGCTCAAGGTCACGTGGAGGTCAAAAGTAGTTCCGGCAACCTGTAACAAAGTATTCCTCCGCGGACAGAACGTAGTCCCATGTCAACCAAGTGACTTCCAATGTTAAAGGTGAACTGCAAAGCTTTTAATTTTATCTAAATTGTTGCTTATATACATCTTGTCTTATGTAACATAACTTTTATACGTTTTTGGGGCAAATATAGTTTGCAAAATTGTACTAATAACAATATTTAAGTTATCCTGTTATAAATCCGTCTTGAAAACTTACATCGCTTGTCTCTCTTGGTTTGTAGAACGTTATGACGTTATAGTGGTCTCCTTCATTCAAGTTTTATTCAAATGTGACGTCATGCTACGTCGGATGAATGAACGAGGACCACTATAACGTCATGACGTTTCAAAAACAACGGGAGGCAAGCGATGACGTTTTTAAAAGTTCTGGTTCTCGGTATAAGTTTTGGCTTCTGATATACCCAAAATAAAACAATAACCCACAGAACTATTACCACACATAATTGTAACAACTATAGAAGTTCTTGTTTTATGACATTTTAACAGAACATTGGAAAGCTTTTCAGTTCACCTTTAATGTATACGGGAAATGCCTAAAAAGAGTATGGGAATAGACGTTTTGTGACAGGGGTGGGTCCCTAGTGGACCGAATGGGTCGAGTGAGGTGTTAAAGTGAAGCGCTCCTCTAGGGCCATTCAGTCATGGGTGGGTGCATGTAAAATTAGGATTTTTTCCCGAAACTACAAAAAGCGGAACACGGACTTTACCCCTAAACTCTGGGAAAACCCCTATCAACTCTAGCCAAAAGGGCTAATATCGGTCTCCGGGCTTATCGGGGCCTACCTATCAAGTCAATGGGGTGGGTGCATGTAAAATTAGGATTTGTCCCCGAAAATATAAAAAGCGGAACACGGACTTTACCCCTAAACTAGAGGAAAACCCCCATCAACCCTAGCCAAAAGGGCTAATATCGGTCCCCGGGCTTATCGGGGCCTGCCTATCAAGTCAATGGGGTGGGTGCATGTAAAATTAGGATTTTTTCCCGAAACTATAAAAAGCGGAACACGGACTTTACCCCTAAAATAGGGGAAAACCCCTATCAACCCTAGCCAAAAGGGCTAATATCGGTCCCCGGGCTTATCGGGGCCTGCCTATCAAGTCAATGGGGTGGGTGCATGTAAAATTAGGATTTTTTCCCGAAACTATAAAAAGCGGAACACGGACTTTACTTCTACAATAGGGGTCTGTATTATACAATATAAGGGAAAATGCCTGTATGGGGTATGGGGATGGTCAATTTTTTTCGTGGGCTTTACTATGGCTTGTGGGGTCTCGATTTTCTCGTTTCGCCAAGAAAATGACAATGGGAAGGGTCCCGGAGCGAATCTGTGAAATTTTTGGGAAAAGTCACCGAGGTCTGTATATAGGCCTATAGGCTGGCTATACGGGGGTATAGGTTCAACCTGGGAAATTCACACACGTTCATTGTGGTATGGGTTGCTTGGATTTGTTTTTCACGTCTCGTCATTTAGAACACGATGGGAAGGGTCCCTGAGCGAAACGGTGAAATTTTTGGAAAAGTACCATATAGCCCATATAGCTCCATACTGGCTATGGGGATATAGGTCCACCATGGGAAATTCACACACGTTCATTGTGATATGGGTTGTGGCGTCTTGTTTTTCTCGTCTCGTCATTTAGAACACGATGGGAAGGGTCCCGGAGCGAAACGGTGAAACTTTTGGAAAAAGCTCACCGAGGCCTGGGTAGGCCCATAGGCTGGCTATGGGTATAGGTCCAACCTGGGAAATTCACACACGTTCATTGTGATATGGGTTGTTTGGTCTTGTTTTTCACGTCTCGTCATATAGAACACGATGGGAGGGGTCCCGGAGCGAAGCGGTGAAATTTTTGGAAAAAGTTCACCGAGGCCTGGCTAGGCCCATAGGCCTATACTGCATGGCTATGGAGGTATAGGCCCATACGGGGTGAACGTTTTGGGGTCTAGGTGAGCCCATTATGATCCTATGGTGTCGTATGAGGTCTTATTTTGAAGCTCCCGTGGAGTTTGTAATGTATCGACTAATGGTTCGTCCGCGTGCAATAGTCTGCGCATGCGCAGTCTGGCCGTAGTATAGAAAGCAGGCATGTTGGGGGGTATGTGGGGGTGTGTTTGGGGTAGAGATGGACCACTATGGGTCCAAATGGGTTGTGGGAGGTGTCAAAGTGAAGCTTGTGTGGGGTAGAGTCAGAATGGCGTGTTTTTAAGTGCAAGTCGCGTCAACCTGCGCATGCGCAGTTGGGTGTAGTAAGTAAAGTGGCCATTTTGGGGGTGCGTGGAGGTGTGTTTGGGGTAGAAAGGGACCATCCTTGGTCCGATTGTGTCGTGGGAGGTGTTATCTTGTAGCTCTCGGGATGTACATCCCGATTTGAGGTATGTTCACGACATCTGTGACGTCATCGGTGACGTCATCAGTAGGAGTAGTAGCGAAAGTGGGCATTTTGGGGCAGTGAAGGAAGGTATTTGGTGTAGAGATGGACCATCCATATCTGTCACACATTATACCACATCTTTGTTGTGTTATACCACATCTGTCCTGCATTATACCATATATGTCCTGTATTATACCATACCTGTCCTATGTTATACAATATCTGTCCTGTATTATACCAAATCTGTCCTGTATTGTACCATATTTGTTCTCTATTATACCATATATGTCCTGTATTATACCAAATCTGCCCTGTATTATACAGTATCTGTCCTGTATTATACCAAATCTGTGCTGTATTATACCAAATCTGTGCTGTATTATACAATATCTGTCCTGTGTTATACCATATCTGTGCTGTATTATACAATATCTGTCCTGTATTATACAATATCTGTCCAGTATTCTGCAATATATGTTCTGTATTATACCAAATCTGTCCTGTACTATACAGTACAGTATCTGTCCTGTATTGTACCATATATGTCCTGTATTATACCATATCTGCTCTGTATTATACAATATTTCTCCTCTATTATACCATATCTGTGCTGCATTATACCATATCTGTCCTGTATTGTACCATATATGTCCTGTATTATACCAAATCTGTGCTGTATTATACAATATTTGCCCTCTATTATACCATATCTGTGCTGTATTATACCATATCTGTCCCGAATTATACCATATCTGTGCTGTATTATGCAATATCTGTCCTGTGTTATACAATATCTGTCCTGTATTATACCAAATCTGTCCTGTTTTGTACCATATTTGTCCTGTATTATACAATATATGTTCTGTATTATACCAAATCTATGCTGTATTATACAGTATCTGTCCTGTATTATACCAAATCTGTGCTGTGTTATACAATATATGTTCTGTATTATACCAAATCTGTCCTGTATTATACAGTATATGTCCTGTATTATACCAAATCTGTGCTGTATTATACCATATCTGTCCTGTATTGTACCATATATGTCCTGTATTATACAATATATGTTCTGTATTGTACAATCGGATAGCCGTTGTCGTGAATAACAACAAGTTCAGCAATGTTCATACAGTTTATTATCCCCAATGTTACATCATACCCAGGCTGGGGGAGCCGCCCTGGGCATGTTTAGTATGTTCACAGCAAAACAAATTGAAATATCAAACACCATGTTTTATTATTTAACGAACCGTCACATTAGGTATACAAGTGTTTACTGAGCTCAAGTCAACGATCAGCATGTAGACATATAGAGTATGTACGGCATGTTATGGTATTCATCAGTGCACGGGTGACGCATTCAGCCGATGGGGTGGTCGGTCAGCTTGGTAACGAAAAAGGTAACATTGGTCACCCTCTCCACTGTCCACTTGGTGTTGGGGCGTTGTCGTTGGGCCCATTCCAAGGGATCCACGGTGTCCAGTTTCTCCAGCATCGTCTCTAGCGACACCCGGTTAATGATGGTAAACGGTTGGTCAAATACCTGGATGTTACTGCTCGGGTAAAAGTATCGGACTTGGACTGTCTCCTTATGCTGCAGCACAAAACCAAACGCTAGATTCAATCTGAAGGCCGTAGTTTGGTCGTTGAAGATGGCTTCCACGTAGCTACGTAGACGGGCGAGGTCGGTCAGTCGGAAATTGTAGATATCTTGAATAGGGCATCACCAGGGCGTTCGTCTCCCCGGGCTCATCTTCACTGGGTCTGACCTTCCGCGGCTCCTCTTCAGGGGAAAGTTGTCGCCCAAACCGTAGAGACGGGGCATGAATCAAACGCTGGTGGCGTCTTAACTGACTGCGTCGTTTGAAGAGTTGACCACAATCCTTACAGTGTTCCGTCGCGCCCTCGTGGAATGAGCGTTCGTGGCGCAGTAAATGATCCTTCCGATTAAATGACCGTGCGCAGGTTATACAAGTATACCGTGCATCGTTGTGGGCGGAGGCCTTGTGGCGGTGCAAGTCGTGCAGACGAGTAAACTGCTTCTGGCAAGTTGTGCCAGTGAACATCTTGGTGGTTGACAGAGTGTCTGATGAAACGGCCAGGCCGCTTCCCTTTTATAGCACGCTAGCTGGTGATCTATTTTTAGCACACTCAGTTCAACTATCCCCAAGTCGAGGGCCGAGCCGTGACATCTTCGGTAACCTCCGTGTCTCTTCGGGCACCTCCGTGACATCTTCGGTCACCTCCGTGTCTCTTCGGTCACCTCCGTAACTACCCGGCTGTTCCCGTGTAAACCCGGATGGATCTCCGTGTCTCTTCGGTGACTTCCGTGACATCTTCGATCACCTCCGTGTCTCTTCGGTGACCTCTGTGACATCTTCGGTCATCTCCGTGTCTCTTCGGTCACCTCCGTACCGTCAACGATCAGCATGTAGACATATAGAGTATGTACGGCATGTTATGGTATTCATCAGTGCATGAGTGACGCATTCAGCCGATGGAGGTGGTCGGTCAGCTTGGTAACCGAAAACGTAACATTGGTCACCCTCTCTACGACCCATTCTGTGTTGGGGCGTTGTTGTTGGGCCCATTCCAAGGGATCCACGGTGTCCAGTTTCTCCAGCATCGCCTCTAGCGACGCCCGGTTAATGATGGTAAACGGTTGGTCAAATATCCGGATGTTACTGCTCGGGTAAAAATATCGGGCTTGGTCTGTGTCCTTATGCTGTAGCACATAACCAAACGCCAGATTCAACTTGAAGGCCGTAGTTTGATCGTTGAAGATGGCTTCCACGTAGCTGCGTAGACGGGCGAGGTCGGTCCGTCGGAAATTGTAGATATCTTGAATAGGGCGATGATGGTAGAAACAGTGCCGGATCATGGGCCAATGGCGCCGATAGATGTCACTCATTGGATGGTCTTCGTGTAACAGATCGCTAAGAACATTTATGGGTTCGTCCACGAAGTGTACTTTGCCCTCCACGTCGTACAAAATCTGGCCCAAGGTCTTGTCGTCGGAATTTGACTGTTGAATTAGGGCGACATCATCATCGGCCCTCGTGCGATGGATGGGAGTTCCCCCTGTTTCGATATTGATGCCTACGGGCTCTTCTATCTGCAAACGTGGTTGCGGAACAGGGTGTCGTGTGCGTTGGTGTCGCAGCAACTGACTGGTCAGTTTGAAAAGCCGACCACATTCTTCGCATGGACGCTTGGGTACTTCATGGCGTGCACGTGTGTGGCGCTGTAAATGATCCGGGCGCTGAAACGACAGTGTACATATCGTACAGTTATACCGGGCGGTTCCTTCGTGCTTGGTAGCCTCATGGCGGCGCAAGTCGTGCAGACGAGTGAATGATTTCGGGCACGTAGTACAAGTGAACATCTTGGTGGTTGACAGAGTGTCTGATGAAACGGCCAGGCCGCTTCCCTTTTATAGCACGCTAGCTGGTATCATGTTCGGGCACCTCCGTGTCTCTTCGGGCACCTCCGTGACATCTTCGGTGACCTCCGTGACATCTTCGGGCACCTCCGTGTCTCTTCGGCCACCTCCGTGTCTTTTCGGGAAGTGACCGAAGGGACTCGGAAGTGAACGACGTGTCTTTTCGGTGACGGAGTGTGAACATGATAGCACATGTACTGACCTGTCTGTGGGGTTTTTCCCACAATGTCGTTCACTTCCGAGTCTCTTCGGTCACCGAAGAGACACGGAGGTGCCCGAACATGATACCAGCTAGCGTGCTATAAAAGGGAAGCGGCCTGGCCGTTTCATCAGACACTCTGTCAACCACCAAGATGTTCAATTGTACTACGTGCTCGAAATCATTCACTCGTCTGCACGACTTGCGCCGCCATGAGGCTACCAAGCACGAAGGAACCGCCCGGTATAGCTGTACGATATGTACACTGTCGTTTCAGCACCCGGATCATTTACAACGCCACACACGTGCACGCCATGAAGTACCCAAGCGTCCATGCGAAGAATGTGGTCGGCTTTTCAAACTGACCAGTCAGTTGCTGCGACACCAACGCACACGACACCCTGTTCCGCAGCCACGTTTGCAGGTAGAAGAGCCCGTAGGCATCAATATCGAGACAGGGGAACTCCCACCCATCGCACGAGGGCCGATGATGATGTCGCCCTAATTCAACAGTCAAATTCCGACGACAAGACCTTGGGCCAGATTTTGTACGACGTGGAGGGCAAAGTACACTTCGTGGACGAAGCCATAAATGTTCCCAGCGATCTGTTACACGAAGACCATCCAGTGAGTGACATTTATCGGCGCCATTGGCCCATGATCCGGCACTGTTTCTACCGTCATCGCCCTATTCAAGATATCTACAATTTCCGACTGACCGACCTCGCCCGTCTACGCAGCTACGTGGAAGCCATCTTCAACGATCAAGCTACGGCCTTCAAGTTGAATCTGGCGTTTGGTTATGTGCTGCAGCATAAGGACACAGACCAAGCCCGATATTTTTTCCCGAGCAGCAACATCCGGGTATTTGACCAACCGTTTACCATCATTAACCGGGCGTCGCTAGAGGCGATGCTGGAGAAACTGGACACCGTGGATCCCTTGGAATGGGCCCAACAACAACGCCCAACACACAATGGGTCGTAGAGAGGGTGACCAATGCCACGTTTTTCGTTACCAAGCTGACCGACCACCCCCATCGGCTGAACGCGTCACTCATGCACTGATGAATACCATAACATGCCGTACATACTCTATATGTCTACATGCTGATCGTTGACGGTACGGAGGTGACCGAAGAGACACGGAGGTGACCGAAGATGTCACGGAGATCACCGAAGAGACACGGAGATCCATCCGGGTTTACACGGGAACAGCCGGGTAGTTACGGAGGTGACCGAAGAGACACGGAGGTGACCGAAGATGTCACGGAGGTGCCCGAAGAGACACGGAGGTTACCGAAGATGTCACGGCTCTGCCCTCGACTTGGGGATAGTTAAACTGAGTGTGCTAAAAATAGATCACCAGCTAGCGTGCTATAAAAGGGAAGCGGCCTTGCCGTTTCATCAGACACTCTGTCAACCACCAAGATGTTCACTTGCACAACTTGCCAAAAGCAGTTTATTCGTCTAGATAATTTACGACGCCACGAGGCCTCCACCTACAACGATGCACGGTATACTTGTATAACCTGCGCACGGGCGTCTAATCGGGAGGATCATTTACTGCGCCACGAACGTTCATTCCACGAGGGCGCGACGGAACAATGCAAGGATTGTGATCAACTATTCAAACGACGAAGTCAGTTAAGACGGCATCAGCGTTTGATTCATGTCCCGTCTCTACGGTATGAGCGACAATTCCCCACTAAAGAGGCACCCAGTGAAGATAAGCCCGGGGAGACGAACGCCACCGGTGATGCGATGACGGAGAGCCCGCCTATACCCACAGTTCAGAAGAGCCTGGATTTCCAGCCGGGCCCCACCGTCACGGTTTCGAGTCATACGCCTGACAACATCGAACATTTTCTGGACGAGCCCATAAATGTTCCTAGCGATCTCTTACGGGACAACCATCCAGTGATTGACATCGATCGGCGCCATTGTTCCATGACACGGCACTGTTTCCACCGTCATCGCCCTATTCAAGATATCTACAATTTCCCACTGACCAACCTCACCCGTCTACACAGCTACGTGGAAACCATCTTCAAAGATCAAACTACGGTCTTCAAATTGAATCTGGCGTTTGGTTATGTGCTGCAGCATAAGGAGACAGTCCTAGTCCGATACTTTTACCCGAAAAGTAACATATATGTGTTTGACCAGCCGTTTACCATCATTAACCGGAGGTCACTAGAGACGCCGTGGATCCCTTGAAATGGGCCCAACAACAACGACCCAACATCAAGTGGACAGTGGAGAAGGTGACCAATGTTACGTTTTTCCTTACCAAGCTGACCGACCACCGCCATCGGTTGAATGCGTCACTCGTGCACTGATGAATACCATAACATGCCGTACATACTCTCTATGTCTACATGCTGATCGTTGACTTGAGCTCAGTAAACACTTGTACCTAATGTGACGGTGCGTTAAATAATAAAACATGGTGTTTGATATTTCAATTTGTTTTGCTGTGAACACACTAAACATACCCAGGGCGGCTTCCCCAACATTGGGGATAATAAACTGTATGAACATTGCTGAACTTGTTGTTATTCACGACAACCGCAATGCTATTGTACAATACAGAACAGATATTGTATAATACAGGACATATATGGTACAATACAGGACAGATATGGTATAATACAGCACAGATTTGGTATAATACAGGACATATACTGTATAATACAGGACGTATATGGTACAATACAGGATAGATATGGTATAATACAGCACAGATTTGGTATAATACAGGTCTTATACTGTATAATACAGCACAGATGTGGTATAATACAGGACAGATACTGTATAATACAGCACAGATTTGGTATAATACAGAACATATATTGTATAATACAGGACAAATATGGTACAAAACAGGACAGATTTGGTATAATACAGGACAGATATTGTATAACACAGGACAGATATTGCATAATACAGCACAGATATGGTATAATTCAGGACAGATATGGTATAATACAGCACAGATATGGCATAATAGAGGGCAAATATTGTATAATACAGCACAGATTTGGTATAATACAGGACATATATGGTACAATACAGGACAGATATGGTATAATGCAGCACAGATATGGTATAATAGAGGAGAAATATTGTATAATACAGAGCAGATATGGTATAATACAGGACATATATGGTACAATACAAGACAGATACTGTGTAATACAGGACAGATTTGGTATAATACAGAACATATATTGCAGAATACTGGACAGATATTGTATAATACAGGACAGATATTGTATAATACAGCACAGATATGGTATAACACAGGACAGATATTGTATAATACAGCACAGATTTGGTATAATACAGCACAGATTTGGTATAATACAGGACAGATACTGTATAATACAGGGCAGATTTGGTATAATACAGGACATATATGGTATAATAGAGAACAAATATGGTACAATACAGGACAGATTTGGTATAATACAGGACAGATATTGTATAACATAGGACAGGTATGGTATAATACAGGACATATATGGTATAATGCAGGACAGATGTGGTATAACACAACAAAGATATGGTATAATGCGTGACAGATATGGATGAGTCCATCTCTACACCAAATACCTTCCTTCACTGCCCCAAAATGCCCACTTTCGCTACTACTCGTACTGATGACGTCACCGATGACGTCACAGATGATATGGACATCCCTCAAATCGAGATGTACACCCCGAGAGCTACAAGATAACACCTCCGACGACACAATCGGACCAAGGAGGGTCCCTCTCTACCGCAAACACACCTCCACGCACCCCCAAAATGGCCACTTTACTTACTACACCCAACTGCGCATGCGCAGATTGACGCGACTTGCACTTAAAAATATACAGACCTCGGTGACTTTTCCCAAAAATTTCACCGATTCGCTCCGGGACCCTTCCCATTGTCATTTTCTTGGCGAGACGAGAAAAACGAGACCCCACAACCCATAGTAACACCCACAAAAAAAATTGACCATCCCCATACCCCATACAGGCGTTTCCCCTTATATTGTATAATACAGACCCCTATTGTAGGGGTAAAGTCCGTGTTCCGCTTTTGATAGTTTCGGAAAGAAATCCTAATTTTACATGCACCCACCCCATTGACTTGATAGGCAGGCCCCGATAAGCCCGGGGACCGATATTAGCCCTTTTGGCTAGAGTTGATAGGGTTTTCCCCTATTTTAGGGGTAAAGTCCGTGTTCCGCTTTTTATATTTTCGGGGCAAATCCTAATTTTACATGCACCCACCCCATTGACTTGATAGGCAGGCCCCGATAAGCCCGGAGACCGATATTAGCCCTTTTGGCTAGAGTTGATAGGGGGTTTCCCCTATTTTAGGGGTAAAGTCCGTGTTCCGCTTTTTATAGTTTCGGGGACAAATCCTAATTTTACATGCACCCACCCCATAGACTTGATAGGCAGGCCCCGATAAGCCCGGAGACCGATATTAGCCCTTTTGGCTAGAGTTGATAGGGGGTTTCCCCTATTTTAGGGGTAAAGTCCGTGTTCCGCTTTTTATATTTTCGGAAAAAAATCCTAATTTTACATACACCCACCCATGACTGGATGCCCCTTCACGAATGGTTCACTTTGATACCTCACTCGACCCAATCGGACCGTGCAGCGTATTTGAAGTCTGGGGACTACTTTTTCTCCGCGGAAGCTTTTTTCCGCGACCGCATCACCGCCAGACCGCATTACGCGGAGGAATACATTCCCTGCAACAATTGGAACTCTCCTGTGTTGGAGGTAGCTTTCGGTCTCTTTTGGGAGATGACTGGGAGTTCCCTATGCCTTTAACCTGGAAAAAAGGGCACCAAGAGTTGCCTCCCTGGAAAACGCGCGTCGTCCCGTCTTCTCTGTACTACTTACCTGTAACTTTTCTCTTACACGTCAAATTATGGCATAGGATCAGGGCATAATTACATCGGCCATTGATTTTATCTACATTATCCACTTATGGGAGAATTAGTTTGACAAAAACATTAAAGAGCCGGAAAAGCTCACTAGTGCATTATGACCACTACCCAAGAAACTTTTTGATATAGTATTGAAACAGTTTTTGCTATCCATCGATCACAAACAGGGAAAAACTTGGCATGTATTAATATATGCCTCAGTTATTTTACTAAGAAAAAAACCCTGGCAGCACAGTACAATGTTCTTGTGTAGCTTTCAATGTGCAGCTCTAAATTTACAATTACTTTCAAATACAGGCCTATATGCTAATAGAATATTTGTCCCCCTTATTTCATCTCACCGATTCTGTCATATATATTGACAGCAATCCATTCTCCACTAGTTTCTAATGCAGAGCATTCAAGATCGACATAACTAAAAAATTATCAATTTGATTAAAGAATTAGATTGCTCTATTTTAATACAAGCAGGTTAACTTAAACCCAGTAGAAAGCTCTATCCCAGTAGAAAGCTCGTACCAATATGCAATAATTCAGAAATATTGCAAAACCAGTCAATAGGATAGGCATGTATTACTTCACCTTTATGTGCAACGTGCATCAATTATCATTCACAATTTATCATCAGCCAATTTTCACAGTATATTATCTCCCTTTGACTAAAGGTGTCTTAATACAATGGCACCGTGTTGTTATTAGCTCAGTATATTTGCGACAATCTTACTTACATGCAAATATGCAAAGATTTTAATCTTCATACTCTAAATCACCGTATAATGTGTTTAGATTTATCACTTTTACATTGCATTGTCAATGCAAGTTTTAACTGTTCTTATCTTCTTAGTCAGATTTTTTACGCTCCTTCAAGGCGTTATCGTCACTCACAGTCAATTTATATACTTTTTTCTAGAGTTGGTAAAGAAAACACTCATTTGTCCGTCGAGATTTAAGAGAATTTAACCATGTTTTTAACCTGGTTGACCTTCATCCTTTTACGTACAAGCAGTTTTAAACGATGTAGCAACAATTATTTTTACAGTACATACAACTAATCTTACCATGTAACACTCGTACTGATACGTTCATTTAAACGTTTAACTATTTTTCGAGTTTATATATATGCATTATGTTGACGATTTCAACATTGTTCTTAATTAATTACATTAATTTTTACGTCAGCACTTGTCAAGCTACATATATCAGTACAATAATATTATCCTGTATTTTATTCTTAAATACCCATCTCACTCCGTATATAGGGTTTTATTCACATGTAATTGGATTTAGGTCCATTGGTTATTTATGGAATAAAAAAAAAAGGAATATCGTAAAATTATACCTTTGCTTTCCAGGGGACGTTGATCTATGTTAAACAGTGAGCCCACTCCATACTACTTCTGTTACGTGATTATGCAAACATATTTCATCGATATTTTCGTCATTAAATGAATGATTGAGATCGTCGTGAACCATCATTTAATTCTCATAATATTCGCTCATATTGAATGGAAGTTTGGAAAACTGGTACAATTCTAACGTACGGCCATATTGATCGTAGTTATATACCTGAAATATTGCTGAACGCGATGTTAAACCTTAATTCTCCCTCTCTCTCCCATGTACGGCGTCCAGAGACAATCCGATGTGATATCAGAACATTTGAGAGTAGACTGTATCAGATATTTGAAGCCGATCCCCCTCTAACTTTACACATTTTGGCATTTGCTGTTTATATTGATTTAGTATGATTTCTGAATTAATGCTGAGCAATATTATTTGAGCTACTTTCAAGTGACCAAATGCTTTTTACTGATAACAAATGAAAAAGAGATCAGCTGGCTCTGATTATCTGAAGGGTTGTCCAGTCGTACTATCCATTTGGACAGCTGAACGATGTGTTCTCTGAATCCGTAGAGAAACAGACTTCGGCTCAAAAATCTCATATAGCAGGGAAAAATCCCACTACTGAATGAATGACATATCCCGACTGAAAGGCCGAACAGTGAGTCTTGCACCAAGCATAAGAGACGCGAGCAAGAGGGACAGATAAAACGGTCATAATTCATTAAATGATTTTGAATATAGACGTTGGAACACTACGACAATCACTTTTCTATGAGACTCCTTCGGATGTTCGATATTGTTGTTTGAACTGGTAAAACAAAGCAGAAATGGCAACAGAAAAGAGAGGGCCTTGATGCCAGCGATGTCACACCAGAAGTCCACAGTGCATTCAATACAGTATTCAGGCTTCTCGATGCACTTTACTTTCCATCCTTCAGCTCCAAGACATACCTGAAGAGTACAGGTGGATATCCTTTCTATGAGGACAGCGCCCTATATCGAAGGTTACGGCGGTTGGAATGTCATCGATAACATCACGACGTAACATCAGTCACTGTCTTCAGCTGCCTTTTCTCTTTATTTTTGAGCAGTTGACAAAAATCTGAATTCCAATCTCTCACATTGAAAGGTAATTTTCGCAATTACTTACGTTCCCCACCAATTTGACAACTCTGCCACCAGGTGTTATTTAATGTATTTTTACAAATGAGTGATTTATCTCTTTACCAGAATGGTCTGAACAGATTGGGAGAATGACTACACCAGATAGGTTTTTCGCCGATATATAAATACATACACGAACATAATATTCAAAAAATAGAAAAAGGCTTTATTTGGCCGCTGTTACATAAAATTACGTTTTAGTTTCCATGTTCTTGACCAGACAAGATCGCGACGACGGTCAAAGCCGAGTCATCCTTGTGGCTTGTCTAAATCTACTCACAGAAGTTTAATTGTGTCATCCAGTCGATAGATAAACATATTAGTTTAATGGAGAAAACAAGTTTGTGATTTCTTTAGATACAAGGAAGGAAGGAAGGTATAACACAATTGGCATTACAAAACTATTATTCTTTTGAAACTTTTTTAGTAGAGAATATTTTTGAATAAATACCAAGGTAAAATAAAAAAATGATATATAAGCACCAGAAAATCTATTTAGCGATGGTGAAATATTAATTCATATGTCTTCCCTTTATTGAACGAATCAAATAAGAAAGAAATATTTATTTACGTATTTTGTTTTAGTACAGAGAATATTTTTATATGGAAAGGTAAAATAAAACAATACCTCAATAATTTGCGACCCATCAACTCAATGCTTTATTTGAATTTCACGGTACATTTCTTAGTTCATTTGAGAGTTTTCCAAGCGCTATATTTCAGAATAAATAAATAACAAAGAGAGAGCACATTGGCAAAGGTAGGGTACTCGGTTATATAGGACTCGACCACCTATAAAAACGCTTTGTCATACTCTGATTAATTCGAGTGTTTATAGGCTGACGAAGTCACCATCTGTGCTTGTTGATGGAGAGTTGCAAACCAGTCAGACGTATAGTGCTGTTTTAATGGGAGCCTCACGCCATCACATTCTCTACCACCAGTCAGTCGTGGCGAATTACGTGGCTGTTTTTTTTTATCCCATTGTAAGTGTCTCTGTGACCTTTAGAAAGTGAAATGTTGAGAACTGAGCTGAAATGCTTAACATGTCCGTCAGGATAAGCGTAGCAAAAGTTTATTCAATCCAAAACTGAACTGAATTGAAATTTATTTCACCATTAACATGCGTAACATTCTAAATAGTTTATGATATATACATTGGCGTGATTAAACCCCCAACAGCTCCGAACAGCTCATGTCATCTTGCCTTGATACACTGTTTTGAACACGTTCAGGTTCGTAGGCCGGAGGGATTCGGTTCAAACCCACCACACCCCGCCGCCCTCCTTCAGTTTGAGCGACAGAGTTCCGCCCGAAGCAAAACTTCACATCTGTACAAAAGTGTGAAAGAAAGTTTTATACTAAATGTCGAAATACACCATCAGTAGAGTGCGTCGTTTTGACTCTGAAATTAAAAAAAAAAAACCAAGAAGAGTCGTCGCCATACGTTCAATTCCTTAAAAATTGAAAACTAGGCTTGATCCCACCGTTTTACATTTTGAATTTGAAAAATTTCAGGCAGGGAGAGGCCCATGTCGTCCAAAACGCTATAGTCTGGGATAGACTTCCGCATCCAACAACTTTGAACGTTCATCCTGAAGTCTGGAAGATTTTACAGATCGAAAGAAAACCTTGTGGTGAGGTTGAATCTAATGAAGTGTTATGTCCTGTGCAGGATTGCTCACTTCAGAAGGTCGAAAACACGAGCTGGACTTTATGATGTCGGTTCCATTAAGGGTAGAACATTTAGCGCATTTAACACCTATTCAAGCAAACATCTCATAACACAGCTGATCGTGTAAATATACAGGAAACTGTGAAATGAATTTTTGAGAAATTTCTCATCACTTTTAAATCTTTAAACTATAAATAATGGGAAGCATATTGGGGATACTTTCCAGAATTACATAAATTTAATCAAACGTTTATATCAGTGCGAAATAACCGGATATTTTCGACATTCCCGAGAATGAGACAAAGCCTGAGTGGATGCATGTGCCGTGCTCCTCATTCTTCGAGTATGGGCTCATTTGGGGCCCAGTGGGATAGCACAATGTTCGTGCACTTTTGGAATTAAGCATGAAATTTGGCACATACATAGATATGACCATGCATGAAATTTGGGATTAGTTGTGATTATAGAAGCAAGCCAGTAACTTGAACGCTATTGGTTGTTGGTGGCACAGGTGGCTAATCCGGCACATTCGTACATCGATTCCCGTAAATGAGTTTGTAACTACTTGGGCCAGGGCGTTGAATCTTCCCACAATATATATAAGAATCAAGCTCTACCAGAAAATGTTTTTGAAAAATCCAAGATGACCGCTCTGATGACGTCCCACGGACGCCATATTGTAAAATATATGTATATATATTGATCGATTATTCGGTCAGATATTCCGATATTCTTATTTGATCTTTTTCACCAATAATACTGCATAAGAAATTAAGAAATAATTATCCAATGTGAAATAAATGATTTTGCCACTTTATGAGAAAAAAGTCAAATGATTTGAAAAAAACGACGAAAACACAACCTTTAAGTCGCATCCTCATGGCCGCCATTTTGAATTTTCCCCTGATCCTCTGGTCGGACGGGTATTCATATAGGCTCAAAACAAACCCCAATGTGATCGACTATAAATTCATGGGGCGACAGATCTGAATTTTCCATAGTTCGGCAGAAAGTGAAAGCAATTATGAAGGGGCTGAATGCTGGAGGAATACTAACTCAAGTACTTCAGATTCATAGTACAGTCGTCTAGTCCGTCGTTCAATATTCAGCCGTCGTCCATTAAAGAATTTTCGCGTCCATAATCCAAACAGATGACGTAAAAGAGCAACGGGAACAGGCGGGTATCATTACAGAACGTGTGCCACATTGGGAAGTGGGGCTGTCGTCGTACGCATTGAAAGCGTAAAAGCAGAAGGGGTGTAAGCTGTTCGCCTATGTACACAGGGAACGTAAACTCTGGAGAACCGTGCATGGCCAGTTAAAGCTTTTTCCTCATAGAATCCAAATCGTGTATCAGATATTTTTTTACAATTTTTTCAAAGCAGTACTAAACGTTTTAACTTCGTTACACTGGAACAACATAGAGGCCTCCATGTTTGAAGAATCGTGACGTCAGCGGACACTAGTTCTTCTGCCTCTGGAGGTAAAAACGCGTCAATTGGCAGAGGTGCAGTTTTCGAGACCGTAGCTTACAAACATGAACGAGGATGATAGTGCGACGTGTCGGGATTACCTGGTACATTGCGACAGCCAAATGCAGAGCAGCCCGGCATCGTATACTATCTGCTAGAATCAGGCCGTATTCTACATCAAAGCTAATCTATAACATTGCCTCTGTTAGTCGGGGAACGGAGGAGTGCATGAAAACGACCATATGCAGCCATGTTATCTCGACGCAGAGAATGTCCGATGACGTAGGAGATTATCGGCACAACTGAATTTCACGCTTTCCCATTGGATAACAATCCTGCCCAAAATATACATGGCGGCGCCCCCAAGAAATTTCAAATCACGGTATTTTCTATGTTTGCGTCTGTCTCATTCATTGGAAAAAAATGAGAAAAAATATTTGTCACGATTTTTTTAATCTATCGGGACTCTTGTATAATTCCCGCGGTGTTTTACCGCAGAGTTTACGTTCCCTTTAACTACAATCAGAAGTACGAACATTGCTTTAGTCAAATGGTATTCAATTATAATAGCTTGTTTGATGTGGATGACATTTGGTCATTGTGAACCATTGACGGCGAGTTCAAGTTTAATAATAGTAGAATTTGGAAACATGGAAAGAAAGTCCTCGAGTGAACGTGAAGTAGGCCAATCTGGATCTTGGTTGGATCATCGATGAACCCAGCATGGAACATCTTTGAAACATTGGCATTTGTGTCTAATATAAGTATGTATTCTCAGGTGACACCTAGCAGTTAGAATAACTGAATCTTACATCCTTTATTGCATGATTGAAATTATGTTCAATTTTTCAGACCGTCTACCACCAAAAAGACCTGACCATAAATCCCCTTTGCCATTCCCACAGATCAAACTCTGCACGTGTTTCCTCATGAGACTGAGGGGGTCCAAGCGAATGTTAGTCTATTTATACTTGTTCAGCTGGGTGGATTAATTGTTCATTTGCATTGTTTTATCTAATCAATGGGGCTCGTTATAGGGAGTACCTGCCTTGCTGATGCTGGTATATTCAGGTCGAGGCAATGATAGGGGTATTTGTATCAGTTTCAACAGTTTGCCTGTCTTATTATCTAGTCGCACTTCACCACTATATTAGCATTGTTCCATGCATTTTGTTTACCCTAACATTTTATTTCTCACTCGCATAAGGAGTTGAGAAAGGGACATACGGGGGTTTCCCCAATTTTGGGAGTAAAGGCCGTTTACGCATTTTACTTTTGTCAGAAAAATCCAAGTTTTGCATACAGCCACCACGCTCGTCGAGCGCTCCACGTTGACACTCTACCCGATTCCTTTGGAGCCATATTGACCCGCTCAGACCCATTTGACGAGATTTTTATATAAAATTATCTTCTTTGCATCCACTCGGTTTCTCCTATAGAACCACGTAGTCATAGTAACCCAAGGTCAAAGGTTCGCCTCGGTTCCATGGTCAAATGCCAACCCAATCTTTCCACATTCGCTCCACCTCCACCCCAGAAATGCTTTTACCCCGGTTCCAAGGTCAAATGCCAACCCAATCTTTCCACATTTGCTCCACCTCCACCCCAGAAATGCTAAGAGATTTCACCTTTATATACTACTCGCTTATTCTCTTCCGTCCCCGTATAGGATGCGGCCTTGTAGTGTTGGTCCCAGTTGAATATATCTTGAATATATCGAATTTATTACATTTATGCTTTCCGAACGAAACTTCGCGAGCTTGGGGTGGTACTATGAGGAAGTGAGGAACTCTCAGAACACAGGGCTGGGACTCCGAGAACGGGCCAGCGTTTTACCCAGAGTTCCGTTCGGAATTATGAGGAACTCTGAGGACACGACACCGTCATGCTACTTGATTAGGTCGACCGGGGCGACGGACTTGCTTTATATGCGAAACACAGTGTGAGCTGTAACCGACATCCTGTCATCGTCACTGTCTTAGGGGCTGAACGATAGCCTCAGTATTGGTGGCAGCTTCAGAAATCAGACTGCAGTGGCAGGGCACGACTTTATTGAATGTAAGTGAGTTTTCTATATACTATTGGGGTGGTATATTTATATTTTCACGGATAGGCCAAACAGTTGTCAAGTTTCACGTGGTAGGGTGTAAAAGGAAAGATACGTTCCTAGTTAATAACATATATAACTAGCACATTTATTCATGTCCTAGTTTACGGTTGAGGATACGTAAATCCCTTGAGGCAGTTTTATACACCACTTGATAATTTTCTTCTGTAGCAATGAATATTCAACATAACAACAATAATATATATATTTTATGAAGGCGTATGTCCTGAGGAATTCACTTATTTAATTTACATAACTGTTGCTATTACCGTGTAGAAAATATTCAAAATAATAATAAAAAAAATTAAATGAAAACAATAGCCTCCAGTTTTCAAATAATATTTCGTGAAAACTGTTTAACATATTTCAAATTTGATGGTATACCTTGATGAAAGACAATCAGAAATAGCAAACGGCATCTCAGTTTTTCAAATTTCTGTCTAGTTCTATCTAACTATCTATCTATTTTAACTAAAATGAATTGAAGAATTGATTATATTACAACTTTGTACATTCAAACGGTCAAAAACCGTCCGGCTATACATTCGAAGGAAAAATTCTAATATTTCTCATGAATTCTGCCATCAGCCTACTTATTGTAGATATCTTTTGTGCTAAATGTATTCATTATAGTAGTTTGGTTTAAATATATTTATTTCAAAGTGATGGGAGCGATGTGAGATAAGCTTATAACGCGTCTCCCACATACAATGAAATACATTTTGAAAAATAAGTAATTAATGATACTGCGTAAATAATAATATATATATTAAATTATTGTGATCCATTAATCTTTTAGTTTGAATGGTCCATGTATATTGTTTAGAGAAGCTCATGATGTCACAATGTTAGAATGTGCAATTTTGAAGGTATTGTAATATAGTCATTGAAATCGGTTTGTGTTTATAATATAATTCCGAAGATATTTTTGAATTGATATATTAGATACTTCATCTTTGTCGAGATCACCAAGTAAAAGTTTTCTGGCTGCTGGTAGATTTAGATTGTAGATGGCTGAAAGATAATTTAATAGATCGGCTCTTTGGTTGGTAAATAATGGAAAATGAAACAAAAATTTGTAACAGTTTCGTCACATAAGTTATATTACAACACATATAAGGGAAGTGGGAAGAGGTGCCGACATACTGACAGAGCCACATGACTTCACAGTATAGTCTTCCGGTTAATCTATTCTAAAGCACATACCAAGAATCTAACGATTCGTGATATGTGTTGTATCTCAGGTACGCTTTTATTTTACCTGTTCATGTGGCAACTTGGATGATATGACCACACGGCCCCTAGCACCGGCATAAGCGGTATTAGATACAAATCTAGAGAGCTATGATGGAAATGCTCTGACAACTCGTGTATTGGTAATTGGCTTACCCAAGATACATAAAGAAAACGTACTGTTACGACCTATCGTTTCCTTTATTGACTCATGGTCTTACAACTTGGCAAAATACCTCGCAGGCCTACTACGCCCATTATCAGGTTCCGCCACCTCTTATGTGGAAATTCACAGCGATAGCGAACTGCAGGACGGAGGCACACTGGTTAGTTTTGACGTAAAACCCCTTTTCACAAAAATTCCAATTCGTGAAACGGTTGATATTATCACCATAAAGCTAAAAGAAAACCCGGAAATTTTATGGATTGTCCTTTTTCAACAGAAATTCTCGGGGAACTTTTACAGCTTTGCTTGGGTTCTACATATTTCAGATGGAGAGATTCATTCTTTGAAATGAATGAGGAGACTCGGATGGGCTCTCCATCATCTCCCATCGTGGTGCGGATCTACACGGAAGACTTCGAATCCAAGGACATGGAATCAAGGGGTGTAGTACAAAACCCCCAGCGGACAAAACCCCCACGGACAAAACCCCAACCCCCACCGGACATAACCCCCACTGGACATAACCCCCACTGGACAAAACCCCCATCACATATTATTTCCTATGCTATTTTAGCAACAAAATAAATAACATAGTAAATGATAAGATATCAAGACAAAGTCATTTGATGTTATAACATATTTATTAATCTTTCAATACTTGTGTAGCCTACTATACAGGCTACCCTGTTCTTACATGATCAATAATTGGAAGTAATTCCAGTTTCTCACTAGCACATTTTTCCCCGCAAACGAAGTTTTTGACTAGCACATTAGCACATGTTTTTCAGTAGCAGATTTTCACACCAAACGAATGTTGTGTCCAGCTCCTCTTAGTAATTCTTGTACTGTCTTCCGACCATCTCTGACAAGTCACATCCACACATAGATTCCGCAGTTAACTGAAGATTAATGGTCTACTCATTGTTTAGTAATTGTTTAGTGAACACCAGTCATTATAATCCTTATAGCTGAAATACACAAAAAATGACAAGGAAGAGAATAGAGAATAGATATTTATGAATTTCTATATTAAAAATGTAAAAATTCTGTCTGAAATAGCTATTTTTGGGTGAGATGGGGGTTTTGTCCGACTTTTCAATTTTGGGGGGTTTGTCCGTGGGTGTTTTGTCCTAGGGGGTTTTGTCCTAGGGGGTTTTGTCCGTGGGGGTTTTGTCCGCTGGGGTTTTTGTCCGGATCCCGGAATCAAGTCACTTGAAACCAAAA
This sequence comes from Hanleya hanleyi, assembly GCA_036873755.1. Lineage (NCBI taxonomy): Eukaryota > Metazoa > Mollusca > Polyplacophora > Lepidopleurida > Hanleyidae > Hanleya > Hanleya hanleyi. Next base: position 49,735 of record JAVTVY010017607.1, read on the forward strand.
GTATGGATTCGTTTTGTGGACGATACGTTTATCATTTGGGACCATCCGTCCACCTTCCGTTGTTTTTACAGCATCTTAATTCTCAAAATCAACACTTCCAGTTTACCATGGAGGTAGAAAATAAAAACGAAATCGCGTTTCTGGACGTCCTTGTTTCGAAAATTTCCGACGGGGAAGTGAATAATTATATTGGTACTACGGTTATCGGAAACCAGCGCATACAGATCGCTCTATACACTTCTCTTCTAATCAACCATCTGAGACAAAACTTTGAGTTATCTGATATGTAGTTATGACCAGCCTACAAAAAGAAATTAACCACATAACAGACAATATGAGTATCCTTTGAGAACGCTAAGGAAGGTAATAGACAGTTGTAGAAACAAAGCAACCGGACCTTCCACTAGAGATGACGAATCTACATGTCCCGCGGGAACTATTAAGTTAACATGTCCGTGGCTTTTGCGAAAAATTACGTCGTTTTCTCAGCAAATACGACTACAGGGTTGTATTTGCTTCTGGTTGCACACTGGATACAGTTTACAAAAGTGAAATACCGAGAAGAGGTTTATGTAGAATGCGAATGTGGTAGCAGTTATATATTTGTGAGGGGGGGGGGGCTAGATGTTTTATGATCCGCAAATTGTACCATATATTTTGTCATTTAACTCACTAGTAGGCAGCATACTGATACTTACGCCTTAAATGTTATTTAGCATACAAATACCAATGTTGAATCTAAGCTGTTGGAATATTGACGGACTGAAAAACAAGATGGCAGATGACTTATTTTCTGCTCATCTAAAGGACTATGATATAATTGGCCTCGTAGAGACATGGATTATAGATGAAGAGGAGTGTAAGAAATTTATGGATCAGTCCCATCTCCAGGACTTTAGATATATTTTTGTACCAGCGAGGGGTAGGAAGTGTGCAGCCGGTAGGAAAGCTGGTGGGATAATCCTCCTGTATAGAAAGTGTCTTCACCAAGCTCTCTCCACATCACTGAAGACACCGGACTCCATCTGGATTAAGTTAGACTCCAAGTTTCTGGGCTGTAGGAGAGATTTGTTTATCTCTGCCTGTTATATTCCCCCGGGTGACTCATCCTATTTTGATGATCAGTTTGCTCAGTTAGAAGATAATTTGACCAAATTCAGTTCCGAAGGAGATGTCCTTCTCATGGGAGACTTCAACTCCCGATTAAAAGGAATGCAAGATTTCATAGCAAATGATACAAGTGAATATATAGGTCTCCCTGAGGATTACGTCTCTGATTCCCAGTTGTTCAGAAATAATTTAGATTTGCATGGTCCGGTCCTGAGACATGGGAGACAACTTCTTTCCTTATGCGTTTCTTCGCAGATGCGTATCCTCAATGGCAGAACTCCTGGTGACATCCTTGGAAATTATACATACCATGACTGCAGAGGAAGTAGTGCTATCGACTTGTTCATCTGTAGCGAAGCACTACTCCCCTCTATTTGGTGCATGCAAATCAAACCCCTAATTTATTTATCAAGGCACTGCCAAATTACATGTAACCTTGACTACTGGACAGACAACAAAATGCTACTCCCATAGAAATATTTCCAGTGCCCCCGCGCTTACCTAAGCTCACTTCTGAAAACCAATATCAATATCAACTTTCACTACTATCACAAGATGCAATAACCTCTATTTCCGACTTTATGACAAAGGATATCACAGCCACTCAATTGAATATTGACGAAGCTAATAGCCAACTCACTGATATAGTCCTCAAAACAATCTCATCACTCAACCCATGCTCTTTCGCATTACTGAACTCTAATCCCAAACGCCATAAAAGAAGACGAAAGTCTAAACCGTATTTTGACCAAGACTGTAGAGATACTCGTAAACTAGTGATCAGTTTAGGCAAACAACTCTCCAGTAATCCCTGGAATCCACAACTCCGGCAGTCGTATAATAAAACTAAAAAGGACTACCAGAAACTCTTAAAAAGAAAACAGAGGATCTACAAACAAACTATCATTGATAATTTAAGAAATCTGGGCAGCACAAACAGTAAAGAATTTTGGACCCTCATACAATCACTTGAGAATATTGATACATTAAATCCCGCATCTGGCCCACCTCTTTCTGACTTATACAAACATTTTGACACCATTAACCACCAAAATCAGTCAAACTGTACTGATAGTGAAGTGAAAGAGGAAATAAATACCCTGGAACAGTCTGACCATGGAAATAACCATCTTTCTGAGCCAATCTCCTTAAGTGAAATAAAGACGGCTATTAAAACTCTAAAAAATAACAAATCAGCCGGTCCTGATAGGCTAACAAATGAAATGTTAAAATACGGGCAACTCTCTCTTCTTTCTCCTATCACCAAATTGTTTAATTGTATCCTGCAGGCTGGAATTTTCCCATCGATGTGGACCCAGGGCTACATAGTTCCAGTTCATAAAAAGGGCGCCAAAGGAGAGGTATCAAATTATAGGGGAATCACTATCCTGAACAGTCTCGGCAAACTTTTCACTAAACTCCTTAATAACAGGCTCTCAAACTTCCTGGAAGAAAGTAACATCCTTCCAGAAGAACAAGCTGGCTTCCGTCCAGATCGTCGAACAACAGACAATCTTTACATTATTTCTACTCTTATAGATAATTATGTTAAGAAAAAGAAAAAAATATTCTTCTGTTTTGTCGACTTTAAGCAAGCATTCGACTCGGTTTGGCATGACGGTTTGTTCTTGAAGCTCCTTCGAATAGGAGTTCGTGGAAAATTCTACAAACTCATTAAAGACATGCATACAAAAACAGTACTTCAAGTTAAGCAAAACAACTCGCTCTCGCCTAAGTTAGAAAGCTTGGTGGGAGTCCGCCAGGGAGACAACCTCAGTCCTACCCTCTTTAACGTATTCGTTCATGACCTCCAGTTCAACCACACCGAAAATGACTCGCCCTTATTACATAAAGAGGCTATATCACACCTAATGTATGCAGATGATTTGGTAATAATGTCGAAATCTGAGGGTGGTTTGCAAAATAGCCTCAATCAACTAAAACTATACTGTAGCACCTGGCATCTCAACGTAAATACTGATAAAACTAAAGTAATGATTCTACAACAGCGAAAACGGAAGAAGAACTCATCTCCTGTTTTTCAGATAGGTGATACAACACTACAAATAGTTCAATCCTACCGATACCTAGGGACTACTTTGAACGACAAAGGCCAGTTCATAGACAGTGCACTTGACTTGAAGCAAAGAGCTCAGAAGGCATTATATAAAATACGGAAAGTATCTAATAATAGTAAACTCCCAATAAACATCCAAGTTAAACTCTTCCAGACCTTAATTAAGCCTATTCTATTATATAACTGTGAAATATGGGGATTAGAGGAAAAACTGCTCAAGAACACACAAAATTTCTGGATTAACATTGAAAAACTAAATAAAACACATTCAGAACAAATTCAACTAAAATTTTGTAAAATGGCCCTCGGAACTTCTCGTCGGGCACATTCCCTTGCATGCCGAGCAGAACTTGGACTTTTCCCCCTTCACTTCGACATCCTCATGGCTACTCTGAAATACGACGACCGACTCCAAAACACACAAAATAAACTTCTTAAAGATGCTTATGTCTCTGGTAACCAGAACTGGAAAACAACAGTTGCCAAGTTCAAGAATGCGGCGAGCTTGGCAACTGGTGATATAAAAAACATGACAAAGTTTCAGAAGAATAGGTACTACAATCAAATAAAATTGCAGCTGGAGCAAGACTACAACAACTATTTCCTCCAAAAAGTTCAAGAGCACACCCAATCTGGTAAACTGACTCTCCTCTCAACCATATATGAAGAATACAAATTGCAGGATTACCTAGAAAATATACAAAACCTGGATCATAGACGAACAATAACAAAACTACGAATCAGCTGTCACAAACTCGAAATAGAGACCGGTAGGTATAAAAACACCCCAAGATGTGACCGGATCTGTCGCTACTGTACCCAGAATGTAGTAGAAGATGAAGTACACTTCTTGCTATACTGTCCTCGACATAACAAACACAGAGATTATATAAACCAAATTATCCACAGTAACCGACTCCCACCCCATCCGGAAATTATAAAAGTTAAATCTATACTAAATCCCCACAGAGACAATGCTTCAAAAATAGCAAGACTGGTACACCAAATGTACCAGTCAAGGCTCAGCCTTAACCCTCCATCAAAAAACCGGCTGGACATTTCTTAATTAGAGTTTATACATCAACACACTGGCAACTTCTATGTTATGTCCTAGAATTACTACTAACCCACACTGTTGGTTCAAACCATACTAACTAATAATTACTACGTTGCGATAGTACCATAGTAATTATATTGTTTTGTTTGCCATACTTGTACCATTTTACGAGTCGTGCAATAAACATATTGTATTGTATTGTATTGTAATAGAGACGTACAGTGGAATAGTTTACGAATCCCACTGGCGCAAACGGAAGTTTAAAGAAGTTCTTTTCATTAAGTTACATAATGCATATTTGAATAGAGATCGCGGAATGCAAATTAACAGAATTTGGGAACCGATGGTCCAATATCTTCGGCAATTAGAGTATTATTCAATATGTCCTGTGTCTGTCTTATATATCCATATACGTCGCGTAAGTAAATGCGATACCGGCAAAAGACTATAATATAGATGGTCATGATAGTGCTGTAGAATATATGGGGTATATCTTATTTTGTAAGTAGCCTGTAGTTGTAGTGTAACGTTGCTCTAATTTGCGCTTATTACGCCGTCATCGTATGCTACGCTGATCGGGCCCCTATGACGTAGAGTACGCTGTTTTGTACGCCGTAGCACCATCCGTTCTCTGTTAAAATCCAGGTTAAATTTGTAGATTTCGCAAGGCACGTCAACCATTGTCGCATTAACCGGGAGTTGTCTCCCCTCACCTGATCATGTTGGACACGAAAAGACAAAATTCAGGGTGCGAAAGCTAGGATTTGATACGATCTGTAAACTGTGAACTGAAGTCACGCACCTTAGGAATTGCATGAAAAAGTCGGCCATTTTCACAGAAAAAGGTAGCATTATCTGATTAGGGAAAATGTTAACACCACGATAGTTTTCTCGAAAAAGTCTGTATCGGAAAATCTGATAACAGTATTCTTTTCCTCAGCACAGTTATATGGCAACTTGGATAAACATGCAGGGTCATGAGGCAGAATGTACCGGATTTGTGTTTGCTGGCCGTCCTTCCTTGTGGTCATTTATTGTCTCACAATTTGGATAACACATCATCCACTAAAACAAATTATTTAACATGTCGGGATAGTTCCCTTAATTTTATGTTACATTCTCGTTAGCAAAGGTGTCAGAAAGTCGTTAGCCAAGGCGTGAAAAGTTAATCCTCTTAGAGGAGCCGCCCGCTGGGCATCATGCAGAGCTCTCCAGTCAAGTCAGCCTTATACACAAAAATGCAGTTATTGCTTTCAAATTAATAATACAAAGGTGCCTTGTCCTGGTTAATAATAATTTCTGGTTGGCGAAATGTCAGTATTTCGCCGAGGGGGCTGACGAATGAAAAGACGCTGGAAAAGGCAGCACTTTTAAGACTTTGTTTTATTTATTAGTTAATAGCCAGTTAATAGATTCGGGTTTGTTAATTACAGTACACATCGAGGCGGGCCACAGGCAGGCGTTCTCACCTTGGTTGATGGCTTCCATTCATCGAGAAATTTCAAAGAAATGCCGAACCCGAATCCTCTATTCAGGATTCGGGTTTCGTGCGACGAAATATTAAAGGGGCTACCCCGACATGAATATCCCAATTTTGGTAGATACCTAGAGATATGCGCAGTAGACGGAATTCGTATTTATCTGGAACCTCCTTCACGGGGACTGTTATAATCGGATTGTGGCCGTCCACGTAAACGTCATGATATTGATATTAATGCTCCTCTGGTTGGTTCTGACCATTGACAGGAGTAAGTAAATTGACGAAGAAACTAGAGCTGAGAAAAGCACTGCATATGATTCTATCATTATTGCCTATTTCCGTCGGATTAGAGGAGTAGTGTAAAATTAAGCATACGGGGTCACATGATCAGGTTCAGGTTCGGAAGTGACATAAATCACGGGAAGTGACGTCATCAACGGAAATGATCTTCACCAGAAGTGACAATCACCGGAAGTGACGATTACTGGAAGTGACACGCGGAGAATCATGATCAGTGTGCAGGTTCACGAGGAAAAGGGCGAGAAATTCGATCCATCAGAATTATGTATACAACCGTTATGTTTGTGTGGGCAAGTGTACATCATGAGTTGTTCCCCATTAGCTGTAAACCTTAAGATAGCAGATATTAAATAGAGTTTATCGTCCTTGCGCTAATGCTATAACATTGTAGTATCATAGTGTTACGTTAGGTGGCGTTATCGTCTGTCTTTATGAATTGGGCAAGAAGAAATGGTGTAACGCTCAGAGAAGCTATCTCTCGGAGATAGGGACTCTTGTGGCAGTATTCAGGGTTCAGCTTGCCGAAACATTGATCATTAGGTGACCACTGTATAGGTCAAGGTCAGGTGACCATTGATTGGCCCCGGGTGACCATTGTATTGATCATTGAATACCTGCTACACATGATTTGGAGGTTTAACAGGATACAATCGGTCACTGCCCCTTTGTTACGCACCGATTGTTATTTGTACCAATGCCAGTATGAGCCAATGGCATTTATGTTCAACAATTACTGCTGACACACACTCAGGATTGTGGTGCAAATAAACTTAATAATCATACCACCACTAAGAACAGAGTTCTGTCCTCAATCAGAGCATGGTCACATTTGTCACGTGATTATTCGTGACCAGACTGTAAGTGTCAGTCTGGTCTACACAAAGAAGAGACTGGCAGGGTTGCGTTAACACCAGTGTGCGATATATCCTTCGTCTTCCAATTTTGCTGTTCAATGTTGTATTCACGTGGATTTACATCTGAATTGTTGTACTTTTTAGTTCTGTGAACGAGTTGTTAAATTTGTAAATTTGGATTTGTTGAGATATTACCGTCACTTTGAAACTGTTCTGGCCATCTCCATTTCTTGTTCACTGTTTCTTTGCTAATTTCCGATGCTGACTTACCTATCTGTATAGTTCGTGCCGCCTACTATGTCGATCGACGGTTGGCGTGTATGGTTCCGGTTGTGGTCGCTTGGCTATTGTCGTGACTGCTTTATCCCTGCTTTCCTGTCTCCGCGGAAATGGTCGATGTGGGGCGGTTGGATGAGTGTGAACCGTTTACAGTTAAGATCTCGATTTATTCTCCGCGACGTATAGACGTGTTCGTGACCTGGTTGAGGCCATTTTGCTGACCTGGTTATTTTTTATGAGTCTTTCGAAGAGTTTTGGAAAAGTAAAGAGTTTAGATACCTCCGATATTCCAGGTCACAGTTTCAAGTCTGGCATCTTGAAGGTGTTGCTTATATGTGTTTGGAGAAGAGATTCCTCTTATCGAAGTTGTTGGTCGTAGTGAGGGAAGTAGTATACAAAGGGTGAATTGAACCCTATTGACCTCAGAAATTTGCATATTTTGTGGAGGTCACGTGGAGGTCACACAGCCAATGAGAAGCGAGTATTTTGACCTCTGACCAAAAAGCTACCTCCAGCACAGGAGAGTTCCAAATTTGCATATCAGGTGACCCAGGTCAAAGATGTATTCATCCGCGGTGATGCGGTCATGTCTTGCGGTGATTCGGTCGCGGGAAAAACCTTCCGCGGAGAAAAAGTAGTCCCTAGATAAAATGGTCCGATGGGGTCGAGTGAGGTATCAAAGTGAAGCTTATGTGAAGGGGCATCTAATGGGCTGGGTGTGGGGTGGTCAAAATGGCGGTCTGTGGGAGGTGGTGGTGGGTTCAAAATGGCGGCCTGTGGGTGGTGGTGGTGGGTTCAAAATGGCGGCCTGTGGGTGGTGGTGGTGGGTTCAAAGGTGGGGGTGGTGGTGGTGGGTTCAAAATGGCGGCCTGTGGGTGGTGGTGCTCTAAAGCATATAATAATAATAAACATAATCTATAGGTGTTGTACCATGTTAATAGGATCAGTCTAGCATCTGTACCACCCTAGGGTCGAGCGTTTATTGTCCCGTGTATCTCCGCAGAAAATCAACAAACAAAATGGCGGCTCCAGGATGGTGTGGGGACGCCCTTTCCACATCACGGCGTCGATCATAGCGCCATCTGCACACACTGACGCAAGGGAGACAACTCGTGTGGCCCAAGGGTATGGAAATAGCCGTTTTGGAGCTAGGGGAGTTACTACTGGTCCAGTGGGGTCGAGTGAGGTATCAATGTGAAGCCTATGTGAGGGGGCATCTGATGGGCTGGGTGTGGGGTTGACATAGCGTCATTCTGCGCATGCGCGGTGGCCCAAGGGTATGGAAATAGCCGTTTTGGAGCTAGCGAAGCCACTAATGGTCCAATGGGGTCGAGTGAGGTATCAAAGTGAAGCTTAGGTGAAGGGGCATCTGACTGGACTAGCGGCTTGGGCGTTGTCACCATTCTGCGCATGCGCGGTGGCCCAAGGGTATGGAAATAGCCGTGTTGGAGCTAGGGGAGTTACTCATGGTCCAATGGGGTCGAGTGAGGTATCAACGTGAAGCTTAGGTGAAGGAGCATCTGACTGCACTAGCGGCTTGGGCGTTGTCACCATTCTGCGCATGCGCGGTGGCCCAAGGGTATGAAAATAGACATTTTGGAGCTAGGGGAGTTACTCATGGTGCAATGGGGTCGAGTGAGGTATCCATGTGAAGCTTATGTGAAGGGGCATCTGACTGGACTAGCGGCTTGGGCATTGTCACCATTCTGCGCATGCGCGGTGGCCCAAGGGTATGGAAATAGCCATTTTGGAGCTAGGGGAGTTACTCATGGTGCAATGGGGTCGAGTGAGGTATCCATGTGAAGCTTATGTGAAGGGGCATCTGACTGGACTAGCGGCTTGGGCATTGTCATCGTTCTGCGCATGCGCGGTGGCCCAAGGGTATGGAAATAGCCATTTTGAGAGCTAGGGGAGTTACTCATGGTCCAATGGGGTCATATGAGGTATCAAAGTGAAGCTTAGGTGAAGGGGCATCTGACTGGACTAGCGGCTTGGGCGTTGTCACCATTCTACGCATGCGCGGTGGCCCAAGGGTATGAACATAGACGTTTTGGGTTCGAGCGGGGTTTCTCATGGGCCGATGGGATCGAGTGAGGTATCCATGTGAAGCCTAGGTGAGGGGGTTACACTAGGGTGTCGTATCCATTCTGCTGCGCAGGTCACGTGGGAGTTGTGACGTCACTTCCGGTTGGGGTGAATGGGGCGTGACCTTGGGTACATGTCTAGACTTGTTTGTGTGTGTTGATGTACTGGGGGGTTTTTTTTCCCCCCACAATGGCGTTCACGTGGTGTGGTGGGTCTGCGCACAGACGTCACTTCCGGTTTTCACTAAAACTACCTCCAAACCCAGAAGAGTTCCAACGTTCAACCCTCCGGGGTGTTTTCCCGCCCCCGCCCCGGCGCCCCGCAGCGCGCGCGCGCGGGTTCTCCGGCCGCAGCGCGCGCGCGTCATCCCCGGCAGTGCCCGCGCGCGCGGGTCAAAAGGTCAAAGGTCACCTCCAGGTCAGACGGTCCAATATGAATAACGACAAGTTCAGCAATGTTTATATAGTTTATTATCCCCAATGTTATATCATACCCAGGCTGGGGGAGCCGCTCTGGGTATGTTTAGTATGTTCACAGCAAAACAAATTGAAATATCAAACACCATGTTTTATTATTTAACACATTGTCACATTAGGTACAAGGGTTTACTGAGCTCAAGTCAGCGAGCAGCATGTAGACATAGAGTGTGTGTACGGCATGATATTCATCAGTGCACGGGTGACGCATTCAACCGATGGGGGTGATCGGTCAGCTTGGTCAGGAAAAACGTGACATTGGTTACCCTCTCTACCACCCAATGAATGTTGGGGCGTTGACGATGACGCCCATCTCAAGGGTTCCACGGTGTCCAGTATCTCCAGCATCGTCTCTAGTGACCCCCGGTTAATGATGGTGACCGGCTGGTCAAACACATGGTTGTTGGCACTGGGATAATAATACTGTAACTGGTCCGTCTTTTTGTGACATAAGATGTACCCGAAAGCGGCATTCAATGTAAAGGCCGTAGTTTGATCGTTGAAGATGGCTTCCACGTAGCTGCGTAGACAGGTGCGGTTGGTCAGTGGGAAATTGTAGATATCTTGAGGGTGGAAACAGTACCGTGTCATGGACCAATGGCGCCGATCGATGTCACTGATTTGATGGTTGTCCTGTAAGAGATCGCTAGGAACATTTATGGGCTCCACCAGAAAATGTTCGATGTTGTCAGGACTCGAAACCGTAACGCTGGGGTCCGGCTGGATATTCAGGCTCTTCTGAACTGTGGGTATAGGCGGGCTCTCCTTCATCGCATCACCAGTGGCGTTTCCGGGCTTATCTTCACTGGATCTCACCTTCCGTGGCTCCTCTTCAGTAGGAAGTTGTCGCTCAAACCGTAGAGACGGACCATGAATCAACCGTTGGTGTCGCAGCAACTGATTGCGTCGTTTGAAGAGTTGATCACAATCCTCGCATGGACGTTTGGGTGGCCCATGAATTGAACGTTCGTGGCGCAGTAAAGCATCTTCCCGATTAAATGACCGTGCGCGGGTTATACAAGTATACAGTCCATCGTTGTGGGTGGAGGCCTCGTGGCGTCGTAAATTATCTAGACGAGTAAACTGCTTCTGGCAAGTTGTGCAAGTGAACATCTTGATGGTTGATAGAGTGTCTGATGAAATGGCAAGGCCGCTTCCCTTTTATAGCACGCTAGCTGGTAATCTATTTTTAGCACACTCTACCCCAAGTCGAGGATCGAGACTGGTGTACTGGTGTACGACTGAGCCGCATTGCGCGCGCGTATGAAGACCCTGATACATACCCAATGCAGGCGCAGACGCGAAGTGCCCGGATGACAGACACGGTCGTCACCGATCCGAAAAGACACGGACTTTACTGAAAAGACACGGACTTTACCGAAAAGACACGGGCTTTACCGAAAAGACACGGACGTACCCGAAAAGACACGAAGTTGAGCGCCATTGTGGGAAACCCCCACAGACAGGTCAGTACATGCATTCCTATGATGTTCACGCATAATAAAAGGATTGATCTGTAATCTATGTTGGTGTTGTTCTCTTTTTTTGGACTAACCCATCAGAATAGTACGTATCACGGACTACACCCGTAGAGCTACATCTAGGCGCGCATGTGTGACCTGGTCTATAAAACACGTCTCTCTGGATCGTACACCTTCATTTCTACGGTTGCAGAGCCATGACGGAGACCCAGCCCTATGCGACTCGCATTGTACAGCATGCCACCGTGGTGAATTCACTCACGGGTTACCGAGCAGTGGTCCGGTCCATGTTTGCAGATGGCGACGACAACGAGGGACGACGCCAGATCCTGAACGAGTTCACTGAAGCGGTCCTCCACAGAGTGCACTCGATGGAGAGGCGTGCCATCACTCACCACTACTGGACTATGACAGCCATCCTTGATGCTCGCGCTATGGACCAGGAGCGCTCACGCCGGAACCAGCGCCGGCTGGTTGGCTTCACACTAGTCTGTGCCCTATTGACCCTGGCGCTGTGGTATTGACAGTGGGGACTATAAATACGAGGGTGAGACAGAGTGTGTGTCATTCAACGATCGTCACTGGGTCAAGCATGTCACCCGTCCTACGAGCCATCCTGCCCCTTACACCCCGGGTGGGGTTACACGTCTATGAAGATAAAATCACCCTGGTGGAAGACCGTGGAGTTTGCTGGTCGCCCGCTGAGTCCGTATCGAATACGGTGACGCTACACCGTGACGGCTGGACCAAATTTAAACGGGTGTTGAGCGGCGAGCTCGATGGACACGTCATCCACATAGACAATGCCATCTACGTATACCGTGGACCTTTCTTCCCACGTCTGGGCCGCTACCAAGATGCTGCGCGAAGCTTCACCCTAGACCCCGATCTGTGGACAGCCTTCGAGAAAGTGGTGTCTATCGTGGACCAGCTGTTTACACCGGACGAGCGGTCATCAGACGAGTTGGAGTGGGCTCGTGCCCTGAGAGAATCGGCGGCAGAGCCCAATGAACAACTACATGAACCCGACGACGATGCCATTGATTACCCGGCTAGACTCAGTCAGCCCAGTGATATGACCACCTGATCCTTTTGATCTCACGGGGTTCTCCCTATAAATACGAGAGACAGTCAAATCTGGTACCATTCACGTACTGACCATGGCGGAGCATATGATACTGGCGTATCTCAGTTTGACCCCCGAGGTTTTCCTGCACGTGTATGCGGATAAGGTCGATATCATGGAGGAGGTGGGAGACACGGACCCTACACAACCGTGCCCGGCTCACGTTCGTCTGTCCCGAGAGGGCTGGACCAAATTCAAACGGGTGTTGTCTGGTGAACTGGACGGCGACCTCATCCACTTGTGTCACGATGTGTACATCCGACGCGGCCTTTCTTTGCTCAATTGGCTCGGCTAGATGGGGGTACAGTGCATTTTACCCTTCACCCTGATCTATGGTCTGCATTGGAAGATGCCGTGGTAGATGTGGATGAAGTGCTTATCAAGCAGTCATCAGACGAGTTGGACTGGTCATTTACCATGGACACTGTGAAAGCCAATGAAGAAAATCAGAAAGAAACTCCGGCCCAAGATATACCCGTTATAAATAAACGATAGAGCCAGGGTGCATCATCATTTTGTCACCATGAAGCGCTGGGAGAAGGTGTTGGATAACTTATACTACAGTCCCGGCAGTCCGGCGGCCTATAGTGCATTGTCGGCTCTCTATCGAGTGGCCAAACCCCAGGGGATACAACGTGTCCAAGTCCGAGATTGGTTAAGAAAACAAGACACCTATACCTTACATCGAGCTGTCCGTCGCCATTTTCTAC